>BKCH01001898.1:0-26489 GCA_008635985.1 Ficus erecta | reverse complement strand
GAGAGGAGGACGATTATGAAGAGGCAGCAGTAGCAGCAGCCGATGCAGCGGAAGCAGCTGCAGGAGCCGGACTTGTCGTGGTGGTTCGAGTGGTATCGCGGGATGTTGCGGCGGTAGGCTGGTGGCCGGAGGCTGCCTGCTTCGTGCTGAGAGTACATGGCGAAGTTGGCTTGTTGGTATGGAGGGCCTGAATCCATTGTGTTGGTGAATATTATGGAGAAAAAGACAGAAAGTTTAAATATGTGATCAAATTCGAGCCCTTTGGAGGGCGTAGAATCAATTGGACAGAGAGAGAGAGAGGCTCTTGTTGGGATGTCTTTGCCTTTTTGTTGTCCTATGGTTAAGGACGTTGTTGCATATGTGTGGACGTGGAGGCAGAGAGGTGTTAATGTTTTGCTCTGTTTTTTGCTATTTTGGGCTTTTTAGACTTTCTGATCATGTTTGGACTAAGATTTTCGCTTTTGTTCATGTAAACGATGCGAATCACATACTAGGACAGGGCGACAGGCTAGAACGCACTAATATTTTGAGAATTTAATGTATTTTACATTTGGTAATGAATGTTGAACTTTTTATCAGGGTCCCTAAAAAAAAAAAAAAGAAAGATAAAAGAACCTTTTTATCAGGAGGCTAAAAACTATGTAATGGATAATTAAAGGATATATTATGAGCAAGTTTTCATTTTCAAATTATCAAATTTTATAAAAATTTATAAGGTATTTTTTTGAGGAGGGTCCTTGCTTCCCTCCGTGCATGAATGTTGAGAAATAAAGAATTGGGTTATTTTAAACTTAGCTTGGGAATAGTAATGACTGTCTCATTTTTGCCCCTTACAATTTAAAACGAAACACTTTTTTCAAAAAAAAAAATAAAAAAAATCAATATATTAGTTGCAATTTTGGTAATTTCTTTATTGAAACTTTTAAGTTTTAAATAGTTGATCACACGTGAGTTACGGGATCGGTTTATAAAGTGCAAAAAATTTTTTTAATGGTTTTGATCACTGTGGATCTCTATAGGACACATGATTAAAATGTCAAAGTAAATGATGTTTTAACAAGGAAAGTACTAAAATTGTAATCTATAATAAGATCTTTGTTCCATTTTGAATTATAGATTAGAGGACAAAGTGAGGCTATTTTTTTTTAAGGGTTAAATTTAAATTTGATCCTACCAATATGATATCCCCTCTCTTTTTGTGTGTGTCATTTAGAGTCGCCGTAGCTCAGAACATATAGATAAGCATAGAACATGAAGATTCATAAAATACTAACGAATATTAAAATAAAAATTGAGACTTCATTTATCAATAGAGAAGAGAACCCAATTCGTTAAACAAGGAGTTCCTACCAAATGTATATATCGCATCCCCTATTTCCCACCAAACACCAGATATATATATATATATATGTCAATTTTGAATGATATACAATATACATTGTGCCCTTTTAATGTTATTTTTCTTTTCACATCCCAAAAGAGCCAGAACATTTGTTATCAAGTGAATCAACACTGTCTTCCAAGAGCAACAATTCACAGCCCAAATCCCAAAAAGAAAAAAAGGAAAAAAAAGACGAAATAATTAAATTCACTTCCTTTGCACAGGAGTTGGAGAAGAAGCACGGATGGCCAAACGACAATCACAAGATTTCAAACGACCAGAGCCGAGTCTAAGAAACGACAGAACCGAAACAACGACTTTGGTAACCTTGGTAGCCAACTTCTTGAGCGGCCGAGGCTTGGCCAGCCGCCGGCGGCGCAACTTCTCCGGCGGCGCCAAAGTATAGGTTTTCAGAAAAATCCTTCTCTGCTTTGCTCGCTCGTTCCTGTAGCTCCGAGAATAAGCCACTCGACGAGACTCTGATCTCTTGCGCTTAGAGATCGCTCTCCGCCCAAGCTGAGCTTGATCCAACGGCTCGTAGCCGTCTAATTGGCGGCTGAGATTCGCCGTCGCGCTTCGGACGAGGGTGTTCATGGCTCTTCACCCACTTTCACAGTTGAGATTATTTATTTATTTGTTTGTTTTTTTGAAAAACACACTTTCATGGCTGCTCTTATATATACAGGGCAAAACAGAGTTCTTATTTTATTTTATTTTTTTCTTTTGCGCGTTTTTTTTAAATAATTTTTTATTTCACTTGTTCTAGATTTTAAACGATGGTTGACCGTTATTTGGATGTTTGTCTTCCTTGGCGGGCAGTCAACATTTTTTTTTATATCTTTAATAGCGCGGAATAATAGACAATATTGTTTGAATATCAAAATTAAATGCCCACCAACACCCAATCTAGATGATCGCTAGGGTCAGCTTAGTGAAATGGTTTCATCTTTTCTTCGGTGTGAGTTCGGTAGAATTTAGGGAAGCGATAACAATTAACAGTAAGTAATGCACGTGGCACACACTCATTTGTTGACTCTTACCATTTTATGGTGTTATTGTATTTAATTAAAAGAAGATTCTAAGAATCCCAAGTATTTATGAGAAGTTATAAACTAAACAACATGATTAATAAAATAAGTTTGTTTTTAATTGGTAGAGACAGAGTACAAACTTTTATAAATAGATTTTGAAAGTGAAAAATGACAACTTAATTATCATATGATAAAAGCTAGAATATATATATATATATATATATTTACTCTGCCTAAATAGACCATGTTTATATCGCGTTCTGTTTATTTGTTTAAATTAATTTTTTTTGAATAATAAATTAAGTTTAAACATTATGAACTAGTAACATTATTATTTTTTGGGATTTAAAATTTGAAAATAATGAGTATATTTAAAAGTAAAATCTTGTGGCGTAACCTAAACTTCTAAAAAAATTCTAGATAAATTTCATAATAAAAAAATCGAGAAGACCAAAACAAGAAAAAAAATGGTAGAAACGTATATGGTTGGTGCAAATTAGAGTCACCTATTGCAACTAGCACTTGTACCTAATGTGGCTCACTCTCTTCTTTTAACTTGGAGATAACTTGAGATCCTATTATCTGAACAAAAATTTTCTTTAGTGATTGTACCTTTCTCTCCAATTGAACATTATCAAAGTTTTGAAAATGAAATTTCATTTTGTTTTTTTATATCATCAAAATTTCTAATTCGATTGTAGTTGCAAACACAGTTTAATAATAAAAATAAAAATAGATTCTCTTATAAATTATATAATTTAAATTCTCTGACCTCAATTTCGAAAAAAAAAAAACAACTCAATTAATTCAAAATTAAAATTTAGCTCTCCCAACAGATTGAGTTGAAGCCTACAATGCTTTTTTAGCAGCTAAGAAAACTATTAGTGGTATCTTCACGTTCTCTAACCCAAATACAAAAAGTTAAGTAGCAGTTGAGATTATTATTGGGCTTCCGTCAACTAACAAGTCAGATGTTCAAAAAGTCTATCAATATAGTTTATATCAAACCTGACAATTAATACGATGCATGACTTGAACTCTTGATCTAAAATCTTTGTGTGGGGTAATATAATGTGGGTCGTTTGCAGCACAGACGATGAATAAACCACAAGGCACGAGCAGTAATTTACGTATAGTGGAAGCAAAATGGAAAAAGTGACAAGTCGACGAGCGTTAAGAGCAAGAAATGGTCTTTGAAGCTATCTATATTGACCAAGGACCAAATTTTTTTAAATTTATTTTTTGGTCAGCATTTATTGAACTTGTTACTTCGAAAGCAGAACATTAAAGTATAGAAGGGAATTTTTTTTATTTTTTTATTTATAAATTTAAGTTTTGATTTCACTAATTAAAAGATTTATTCTGATTTTTTTTTTGAATTTATAAAACTGTACACTTCATAATTGAGTCAAGTGTAAAATTGCTGTTAGGTTATACATGTAATCACTTTTTATCTTTGATGTGCAGTAAAAAG
Source organism: Ficus erecta (assembly GCA_008635985.1). Classification (NCBI taxonomy): domain Eukaryota; kingdom Viridiplantae; phylum Streptophyta; class Magnoliopsida; order Rosales; family Moraceae; genus Ficus; species Ficus erecta. Next base: position 22,603 of record BKCH01001898.1, on the reverse strand, counting down.
AATAAAGTATAATGAAGTAAGTGAATAATAATAATAATAATAATATATATAATATGACCAAAAAGGGTTTTGTAAACAAAAATTAAGCACAAGTGAGAAGTAGAACATTCTTGCAAAAGGGAAGAAAATTCATTTTTCGAAAGGATTGTCTACAATTAATTAAAGGGAGAGATCAAATCCAATATGTTTTCCTCTCGCAATAATGCCAAAGAATTTGAGGCCAAAAGGCAAATGTATAAAATAGAATAATTAACGCCCATCAAGTGTATCAAACAAAGCAGAGTCACAGTTTGACCAGACTATCATAAATTTAGGTTGGATTAAGTGCAAGCCATTGATAAAAACTATAATATTAGTTGAAGGTTAATCTAACAATCATTTTGGACTCAATTTGAAATTGAGGTCCTAAGTTTGAATCTCTTAATTAGGAAAATAAAACTGCATATATTATATAAATTTACATTGATCTAAATTATCTATAAGGTGGTTGTTTTAACTAAAACACCAAATGATAGAGGTGAAAAGCGGGAGGAAGAAAAGATTGAAGAAAAATTTTGAGGAGAAAATGAAATTGAGGGTAGTAAGTTATTTGACAGGAGAGGAAAGAAGTGAATACAAAAAGTAAGGAGTAAAAAAAAACAAAAACATAGATCTCACTATATTTATGTATATATATTTAAGAGTAATGAGATTCGAACTCTACATTTTGAAATAGAGTCAAGAATAAAATTACTATAGATTTTTTATCTGATATTGATGTCACTATCTTTTATCCGCCCATGTGTTGACAGTTTTTTATGAGAAATTTTTCTACTAGTGTTTTTTTTTTTTTTTTTTTTTTTCATTTTGTTTGAACTTGGGGAAGGGGCGATTCAAACTCTACATTTTATGGTGGAGTCAAGTGTGAAATTACTGCTAGACTATGCCTGCAACCACAAAAACTTTCTACTAGTTGCATGAATAAAAGTATTATCTATTTATTCTCATTTTCAAGCTAAAATAATACTAATTAAAATAAGGTTTTTTTTTTTTTTTTTTGTGTATTAGTAGTGCACCCTAAATTTATTTTAGAGTTGCAATTTATACCCTGAATTTTTAATTTTGGCAATTTGCACCATAAACTTACAAATCTATAGCAATTTGCACCCCATTGATAAACAATGTTGATTTTTTTAATGAAAATTGATACTTCACTTGCATATAGATTGTTAATTAACAAAGATAAAAATGATTATTTATGTAATAAATTAAATATTCATGCACAAATTACATTTCAATTTCATTCAAAAGATTAATATTATTGTCAATGGGGTGCAATTTACTACATATTTGTAAGTTCAGGGCGTAAATTATCAAAATTAAAAATTCAGAGTGCAAATTATAACTCTATGCTAAATTTAAAGTGTACCGATACATAAAAAAGCCTTAAAATAATTAGTTGCTAATTGATTATTCATTTTCTTTCCTTCCCATCACATCCAAACAATATAAAAGAAAAATTACTTTCTTTCTTTCATATAAGTTTTTCATTCTTTAAATAATTTCAATCCTCCTTAATTTTCTTTCCTTGTCACTAAAGGGAGTGTAATTAGCAAGTAATTAGACGAAAAAAATTGTGACAAAGCACTCACGCCTCTTTAGGTTCATTTTCGTGCCAAGATTTGCTTTGACTTTGACACTTTTTGGCTTCTCATTCTCGTTTTTGAAAGGAGCCGTGGCAAATTTTTGTTTAAATAGATTATTGATTTTTATCGCCTTTTCTTAGGATAATAAAATTTTAATAACATTATTCAGTTTAAATCGCCATGTAATAAAAAAAACACGATAATGATAAAATTGTTTTTCTTTTAAAACGAAACTTTTTTTTAACTTGTTTTATTAGGACTTAAGAGCTTTCAATTAGAAAAATAAACTGATGATGCATATTTCTGATATTAAATTATATATCAGATTACATAACAAAATAAAATAATAAAACAAGTTAAATAACAGAACTCTATATATGTCTAATATGTAAACACACACATATATATATATATATATATATGCACGGGTAATTAAGGTACCCACAATGAAGTTTTCATTTATGTTGTCAAAAAGTCATTGATCTAACTTTATGTGAGGGCAGTATTCAACCAAAACAAAAAAAACAAAAACAAAAAACCTTTATGTAAGGCAGTACATTAATATCGGTCATGTGGTCCACCTATCAAACTAATTATGGTAACTTAACCACTATTTGTTTCATGAATTTGGACCTATTTGGGATAATATTAATGAGAAGTCCAGATTAAATTGGTGTAAAAAGGAGGTTCAATATCTGGATTTTAAAATCTAGTCCAAACAATTGATTTTAGGATTAGATTTATATATAAATGATCTTTTTGATTGTTTTTTAACAAATGACTGCAATTTTTGAAAGTTAGAAAAATGAATTTTTTTTCCTATTAATTTGGATCAATATCATACTAAATAAAAAAACAATGATTGATTATAATATTAATCACTAATTTTTCGATCAATTAGTAATTGACTTCAATAAATCACTGATTTACCCTTTAAAAAACCAAATAAAAACTAGGATTTAATTGTATCTGATTTAATTTCCTTCCCTCCTCTCTCTCCCTATCCTTGCCTCCACAAATCTAACCTCATGCCATCGTTGTCATGAACCTCTTGTCACTGTGGAGAAGGTTTTGCTTGTGAATTCGTTCGTGTTTCGTCGCCAGCGTTACTGCAAGCCACCATCCCTGTTCGCCTCGATAGGAGCTCCTCCAATGTTTTCTTTGGGAATGCCTAGAGCTTCAATTCACCATTTCTGGTTCAGGGCCTGGTTATGGTTGAGGTGGTGACGGGTTTCGCGTGGGTCTTCCAATGAGGTGGTGACGGCGAACTCAAAAGCCATGTCTCCCTTATTCCCTACCATCATGTGGATTGTTTAACCAGAAAATTAGTCATTGGCCTTTCAACTAAAAAAAAAAAAAAATGGGTCATGAAATGAAGGGGACGGTCAAACCGGCAATCTAACCTAACATTCCCCTACGAAAAATGCGTTAGGGGCCATACCGGTGTGAAACACAATCACTATTTGTGATTTTATTTGTGAGATTTTACTTTTATCAATAGATGATACTCAATACTATGGTGTTCATTTAACATTATTTCCCCTACTAAATTCATAGTCTAACATACACTCTTTTATTGTAACCATTACACTTTTGAATGAGTGTTCCCACATTGGTTCAAATTTTATTCTCAGTTTAGGATAGAATATATCTAAGTATTGTTTCAAATTCTAATTTAAGTCACCGGTTCAAAATTTTCAGTTAAAAATAAAATCACTCAAATTACAAGAATTTGAACATGTGAACTTAATGGAGATGTTAGTTTTAAAAAAACAAAAACAGAAAAGAACAGAAAAGAAAAAAAACTTTAATTTGGGTAACTTGGGCGTTTGGCAAGAGTGAATAATATGTTACGTATCGTCATGGTTCTTTATTCATGAACAGAAAAACTCTAAAACTGCACCATTTTAATGGACTCAGCTTTTTACTCCATCTATTATTTGAGAGTCGCAGGGAAATATTAATGGCAGTCACATCAGAACATCAGTACTCACTTTATTATCTCATCAATTTATTTACTTTTTCCTTAAAAAAAAAAAAAGAATAAAAAACAAAAATCTAAAAAAACCCCAGTTCGCATTTATGTCTACAGTGTCGACTGTAGGTCCAGGTCAGAGTTTTCACGCAAAAGAAAAGCCCTTTTTAATTCTGTAAACTCTCTCTACTACCTTATGAATATATGATATCACCCTTCTTCCATGGAACCACACATGAAAAGCAAATTAGCTCTTCATCAGTCCTGTGACTAACCCTTTGTTAATTTCCAGCCCTCTCTTTCATGTGATCTCTCTCTCTCTCTCTCTCTCTCTGATCATGATCACACTCTTTACTTACTCTTGCCTGTGATTCGATTCAATACTCTTCTTCAATTCTTTCTCTGCATGTAACGCTATATATATATATATATATATATATGTCTCTACTTCTCCCTTTATCTTTACACTGTTTCTTCCAATAGCTTATTATTACAACTTATCAAGGGATTATAAAGATTAAAAAAAAAAAAAAAACAGAGAGAGGTAATATAAGATATATAGAAGCCATGAAGAGTACTACTTCTATTTGTGTTGCTACACTAGTGGTGATAATTTCGCCCTATTAGTCTCGGCCACCGTGTCTACCAGAAACATAGCAGGTACATGCATTTCTTAACCGCCAGATTATCATAATGTTTTTTTATAAGGTATATTTTTTTATATCATGCGAATGTAATTTTAATATGTTAATCTTAATTAGGCGCAGGCCGTCACACAGCGAAGCATAAGAAAGGAGCAATGGTGCAGAGAAGTTGTATGATGAAAAGAGAGATCTGATAGGATCAAGGCAGATAACGAAAAGAAGTAATGAGGGTGGTGAAGTAGGTCGTCCGGAGACGGTTGAAGTAGCAGGGTCGAGCTTGCCTGACTGTTCGCATGCTTGTGGGTCATGCTCGCCATGCAGATTAGTGATGGTCAGCTTCGTTTGTGCTTCTCTTGCTGAGGCTGAGACTTGTCCCATGGCCTACAAGTGCATGTGTAGAGACAAGTCTTTTCCTGTTCCTTAATTATGCATCTTTGAACCTTTTTTTTTTTTTTTTTTTTAAATTCTCTCAAAGATATTTCTTTGTTGGGTGGTTAATAATTTTGTGGCTTCAATTTGTAATCAGAGAGCGTCTATTGTAGACAGTGGATATTGTAGTTTTATATCTGTGAGTATGTGCGTCTGCTTCTTTTTGTTATTGTTAATTGTTTATTTTTGTCATGATAAGAACTTTAGTTAAGTCCATTTTACTTCAATTTTTGTTTTGCATCAATTTAAGATGCCAACAAGGAATTCCATCAATTCGTAATCAATTTCAGATAAGCCACCTAATAACAACCACCTTCCTCTTCTCAATAGGTGAAAAAAATGTGCTTGTTTATAAATCACCACATTTTTTTTTTCATATATTAACCAACATGACATAATTATTTATTCTTGATTAATATGACACAAATTTAATTAATTATAATTTATTTTATATTATGTTAGTCTAATATTAATTTTTTATGTCATATTAATATAATTATCTTTAAATATGTTATTTGAATGCTTTCCCCTTAAATTTTTGTCTGGTTCTACCAGCTTTGAGGCACCACAGAGTTACGGCCCCAAGGAGATAAGAAGAAACCACGTTAGAGCAAAAAAATAAAAAGTAAAAAAAATAAATAAAAAACCTCGAGAGAGGATTTTAACTTTCAATTTATTCTGATAGTGCATATATCTTTAAATCTTATATCTAGTTCAAAATTATAAAATCTACAATTCAAAGTAGAGTTGATTAGATATATATATATATATATAGTTATTTATTTTTATTTGGTACCTTGTATTAAGAAAATTTATGCTTTGTTTGGGGTTTAAATTTAATTCTAACTAAGTTGTATTTTTTTATCTTAATTTTTGTCTTTTTTAAAAAAATTAATAAAAATTATAACTAATATTTAAAAAGTCAACTAATTACTTAAACTTAAAAATTTCATTTCCAACTAACTTACCAAATGAAAGTTAATTAGCCGAGAAAAGATAGATAAAAAATCTCTCACAGAAAAGGTTATGGTCGCTACAAAACTCCAAAAGTACAGATATTGGACCAACTGATACATCATATGGGTTCTAGCCTTAATTGATGGTATATTATATATAGATGAGTTGTGCACTGGTTATCTCTTGCTCCATCTTTTCTTCCCCCATAATCCTTTATTGCGTTACTACACAAGGCTTTTCCCTCGTGCAAGTAAATAGGATAAAGCCCAAAGGCAAGTTTAATATTGTGCTATTTATGAAGAAGATCATGTTGTAGCATAATAATGACATGGGCTCAGCTCTTGGACTTTTCTTTTCCCTATCTAATTTTGTTTTTTCTTTTCCCATTTTAACCTTGTTTAACTGATTTTCTATTAATTAAAACCAATTATTTAATACCTCACAAAAAAGTTTTTTTTTTGTTATCAATAATGCAAATTTATGTTTATAATCTGATTCGGTCATAGGTTTTAGAGTTGCACATTCAGTCGAGTAATAATTCTTGACCTGCTTTTAAATTTCCCCCAAATTTAAGATAGGAGATTTAAATTTTAAACCACGATATGATAGAATTGTAGGTACCAAAAGAAATAAAAAGTATTGTATATCTTGTACTTGAAAATTTATCTCACTTTGGATATGTTTGTCTGTTTTATTGGAGAGAAGTCTATCACTTTCACCTACAAAGAAATTAATAAAATGTGAAAAAAAAGAGACTAAACCAAATTTATAAACTCAAACTAAATGTACATAAAAAGTAAAATAAGATAGTTACAAACATAATTTAACAATAAAAATAGAGTAATTACATAAGTTAATGATAATTTCAAATTTTACATGATCCGACTCTACAATAAGTAGGATTCAAATTTCAGCACCAAGTTATAAAGGAAAAAACAAGGGTTAAAAAAAATATGGTGACGCCCATAATTTGGAGAAGATTACAAGTGAAAAGAAAAAAAAGAAAAAAGAAAAAAAAAAAGGAGAGATAGCTACGGCATAGGCTGGTTTATCGGGAAGTGAGTGGTTTGAGTTGGGAAGACAAGAACAGCCTCATAAACACCCTCCCTTACATCTCAAAAAACGGTGATTTGTGTGTGTTTCTCTTCTCTAATGCAAAAAATGGATATCCAAAACAGAAAGAAAGAAAAAAAAATGTCAATATTCTTCTTCTTCTTGTTCGTCTTTTTCTCATTTCTACGACATATATTCTGTACCCGCTTTCCGGTCCCACCAGAGCACCACTTTCTCCAAGTGGGCCCCACCCCTAACTCCCATCATAATACCCAAGAAAAGCCCCACTCATATCCCACCGCCAAACATGTCTCCTCAGATGCCATAGCTGGTACCTTTTCTGTCTTCCTCTGTCTCTCCTCCGCTCTTCCCTTTTCCTTTCCGTAGCATAATATATATATATATATATATATATATATATATAAATATGAGTATGTAGGTTTGTTGCGGTGTGATGACTTTGTTACATTATTTGTCTTTGTTATGCCTCGTTGAGAAGAATTCTCGTACAAGTATATTTTAACGATAATTTTATATTTAATTTTATTAAAAATATAAAATTCCGATCCCATGTCAAGTTAAAAAAAAAATAAAAAACCGTTTTCATTGCATGTCTTTTGTTGTATATATAGTATTCCTTGAATTGCGCTATTAGTCCTTTTTTTCTTTTTTTTGGTGGCTTTGGGGCACACCGATGTTTCGAAATTGCAATGGAGAGATGGGAAAAAATGAAAGTGAGAGACTTGAAACACATAATGATGGTTGGGGTTTGAAAATTAGTTTGGAGAGCATGGAGATGGGTGCAATCATTGTCATTTTTTTAAAAACCTTTTGTTCTTTGTCTTTATGCCTTTCTCTCTTTCTCTTTTACTACTTTCGGTTAGAAAGGGAAGGGGGGTGAAAATTGAAATATTTTTTCTCCAATTCTCCAAATTTTTTTGGTCCCCCTCCTCATGAGATTAAGGAGGCGTAGACAATGCTTTCCTTCTTGCTCTTCTCATCACAGAGTATACTTTTAATCTCTCTCTCCCCAAACTCATTTAATATGCTCTTGTTATTTACATCATGTGTTTGTTTCTTTTATTTATTTATTTATTTGTTTGTTTGTCATGTTTTAATTTGGCGCCATTTTTCTGTTCCATTCTTTTCCTATGGAAATACAAAATGTTGATGTAATTAGTTAGAAGTAGTGAAATATGTATATATATATATGTTGAAAATCATATGATAATTAGGTTGATGAGGATGAAACTTACTGGAGACAAACCAAGGATGATGACGAGTTGGAGTGGTCACATGATTCCACCCACGTCATAACGCAGTTAGCTCAATGTTTTAGTGAGTACAGAATTTCTTTTTTCTTTTCTTTTCAAAATCTTCCTCATCCTTTAATGAAGTAATATAACCAAGTAACCTTTGTCTTTCTTAATTCCATATTTCATGAATCAATTGCAATGTGCTTAAGTTAATCATTGTTTGCTACAAGATATATATATATATATATATATTTTTTTCGGGCGTTTAAGATTTTAACATCAATTTTTTTTTTTTTTTTTCCCAGCTAATGCTATGGTTGGACCACGGTCATGGATTATAGGACTTTTTTCCCGCGTAAGCCATAAGCGCAATGAAAAGTATCTTGATTACACATTGAGCCCTCTTCAGGTAATAAACGCGAGTTGAGGCAATACATTCTTCCATAAGTAGAAGGACATGTACTTGTTCAAGTAACAGATTCAACGAGACATTCATGAAATTTTTAGCCATGGTGAAAATTGTTTCCGATCTTATTGTCGTTTGAACTTGATCCTTAGTTGAATGTTTCACCCCAAGAATATTTGGATTGCCTTGCTAGCTAGAAAAAAAGAAAATCCATAATTGTACCATTGAAGCTACATTGTTATCATTTGCTGCTATCAAACTTGGTTGTCGTGTTTACAAGTTTTCTAAATTTCTTACTAGGAACAAAGGCTTCAAAGACTTCAAGAACGATTACAAGTGCCATTCGATGAGACCCGTCCTGATCATCAAGTATGATCTTTCGGCTGTGCAAATCTTGTTCTGTCATCCGCTAAGTTTCACTTTCAACTTAATAATACAAGCTAAACTAAAGCCATGATAGGTTATTGTTAAAAATTACTGTAGAAATCGTCGCTGAAAATACTCAGTTTTACAAGTTTTCATTCATATTGGTTCTAGTTTCTGCTAATTCATCTTTTTTCAATGCTTCTTTTTTTCCTTTTCACTATTGGTCCAAATTTTTATTGATTGGTCTTTTTCTATATTTACAGGAAGCCTTAAGAGCATTGTGGCTTGCTGCCTTTCCAGATATTGCTCTGAGAGGGTTGATCTCTGAGCAATGGAAAGATATGGGATGGCAAGGTCCCAATCCGTCCACCGACTTTAGGTACCATTCTACCATGTTTGATTTTTTTTTTTTTTTTTTTTTGGTAACAATTTTACATTCATGTTGTTTGTGTTGTTATTAACTTTATAGTTTGTTTCCATCATCAGTGCAGAATTACAACAAACATTGAAATGATTTTGATTAAAAAAACTATGTGCGGAGAAAAAATTTGAGCAATATTTTTTATTTTTTGGACTTAATGTGCTACCTTTTCAATTGAGAAGTATCTTCCTCACAGTGAATTGCTGTACATAGGGGTTGCGGATATATTTCCCTCGAGAATTTGCTATTTTTCGCTAGGACTTATCCGGTATGTGCGGCATTTTCATACGTTCTTGGAATTCTTTTAATCCCTCGTGCATTTAGATGTTCTTTCTAGTTTCTCTAATTCATGAACTAGTACAAAAGATGAGTTATTACTAATCTAGTAAAATTCAAAATCAAGGCATCTTTTCGTAGGTTATTGTTCAAGCAAGACGGGAAGCGAGCGACATGGGAGTATCCATTTGCTGTTGCGGGAATAAACGTATCATTTATGCTGATTCAGATGCTTGATCTGTACTCGGGTATACAAAATTCTTATACCAGAATTCTCATCTTTAGTACACAATCTTCTTTCAAGTTCAAACAAGTTGTGGTTGTTGCTCTTCAAACATTTCTTTCTTTGCTCTGTCTACTCTGCAGCAAGACCAAAATGCATACCCGGAATCAATTTCATGAAATTATTGGGAGGTATACAGAACCCTCTACTCGCCGCTCGTGTTATACATCTCTGTCGATTTGTCAAAACGATGTGCTTTCCGACAAATAATTCACGATTCAATTCTACAATTGCAGAAGATGAAGAAGCATTTGATGTACTATACTGTATAGCTTTTGAGATGATGGATGCGCAGTGGCTTGCCATGCATGCTTCTTACATGGAATTTAATGTACTCTCTCTCTCTCTTTCTCCATATATATATATATACACACACACACACATATATGTATTGTTCACTCCAAAACACTATACACTTTTACTACTTCGGAATATTTTCAGGAGGTTTTACAAGTTACAAGAACACAATTGGAAAGAGAATTGTCGTTAGAAGACATACACAGAGTACAAGATCTACCAGCTTACAATCTGTTGTATCAGTAGCTAGCTTTACGAGCACATTTACGAGTACCATGCAAAGATTATTAGAGAGAAGAAGAGAATTTGAGAATTTTAAGGGATTAGACTTCCATTCTAAAAGGTCAATCTTTTAAGTGTAGAAGCTCAATACCCTTATATGTCTATTATTATTGTTGTATTTTTATAATGTAAGATTCGGATTTCTTTTTACCCTTAGCGGAGAGTCATGTACTGAGGTTATTATAGCTCAAATGGTACATATAATATATTTATATGCATATATCAACGAATACATGAGGAGTCCCTGTAAAGTTTTTGAGTTAATTATGAAGCTATCTGATTGGTTTAGGATAAGGAAGTACTATTTTGTGTATCAGCAGACTTGGATTATAAGAGATGGTCTAAATTTCCAGGGAAAGGCAGCTGAAAGAATGAAATGTCAAAAATTAAAAAGAAAAAAATTAAGTGCTCACGCCTACAAAATATAAAATTTCAGCCACGTTTGTTTTACATAAAAGTTTAAATCTGGATACATCACGGCTGAGGTAACCTCAAATGGTTGTCACTTTCTTTTTTATCCTCTGTTTCTCAGTTATCAAATTTGGACTTGTATCTTTGGTATCTTTGACTTTCGGAGTTTGACATAGACACCTATATATATATACAAAAACATATATTTATATTTGGTATCGAAATTTAATCTATGTTTGGGGCAATCATTCAAAGGCCATTTGCAACTTTCCATGTTAATTTAACATTTTTTTGAACTTGCATTTCAATTCAACATTTGAATATTTATTTGGCTGCAATATGGATGGACTATTCCAATCCATATATATATATATTATATTGGGCCACTCCCATTTATTTTTCTACCTTAAAAGTGAAAAAAACCCAAAAGATAGCTGCTTCCCTTATTATTTTAACAGTTTAGATAACTATTTTAAAACACATATTTTACTGTTTTTATACAAATATTTTATTCGAAATGTTACATTCCAAACACTAATTCATATGATAGCTTAAATTTGTATATTCAAATTTTTTCACTCCAATGTTTAAAATTCCAAAAATTTGTTCGGATGCTTACCCTTAGCCATTAATTGGAAGAAAGAAAGGGAAAAAAAAAAAAAAAAACAAAACAAAAGAAAAGAAAAAGGCTCATTGCAATTTAATCAACTAGTTATAAGTCATCATTACGTAATTGTGACTATCCCCTTATGTCATTTTCTTTGATGAAGCTCATCGTCTAACAGTGATGCCATCTCGTCAAACTTTTTTTTTTTTATTTAAATAAAAAATGATAAACGCGTAAGACTTGAACGAAAACAAGAAATGTACGAACATTTCTAGAAGAAAAACAATTATATATAAAACGATTGTCACAAAGGAAAGCGAATATATTACAATGTTTTGTATTATAAATAACTTATGTTGTCATGAATATCGGATAAAATTTAATTAATCACAAGTTTGCAAATTGAGGTTTGAAATAGGACCTTTCAAAGTTTTTTTTTTCCTCTTCTGTTCTTTATTACATAATGCTGTTGTTAGAAAGATTGAAACTAGAAGTTTGGTCTTACTTCCAAAAATATATAACTGATTAGCATGTGATACACTATTTTTTTAAAAATAATGTCGCCCTTAATTTTTCTTTATATCAAATTATTGTCCTTAAGGACACAAGGAAGAAAGAATCCATATCAGTTATTAAGTTACCCATCAGCTTCTCAATGTTAGCATATAATATATTATCTTGAAATTAGGGAAAATCATGGACTTAGATAATCAGCTGCAAATTATAGCAGCACCACTTTCAAATGACAAAATATTATAAACAGCACTGTCCGTTTGGAACTCACATTTCAACTCAAAATTTTCATCTAAATTTTTATTTTTAAAAAAAAAAAATCAATAAAAATTATAACTAGTTTTTGAAAAATCAATAAACTCCAACTTAAAAATTTCATCTCCAACCGGTGAATCAAACGGAGGCTAACTTTTTCTTCAATAATCCACAATAGGCTCTATCCACAGTCCATACCTTCTCTCCTCTAGCTACCAAACGTTATAATGAACTCCTTTTCAGTTTAAAGAATTATAAATAAAAACATGATCTTGACCACCCCCCCCCCCACGCCACCCCTTTTTTTTTGGGTTTCTTTTGTACATATAAGGTATAAGGATAAATATATATATATATATATTACCTGAATTTAAAATGCCACATCGCATTAAAACTACATTAAATTAAAAAAAAAATTTCAATTGAAATTTCAATGGAATTTATGAAAACTAAAACCAGCTTCTCGTCGGTTTTTATTTGTGCTTTTGTTTTTTTCTTGCCGTACTAGAATTCTTCACCACAGTTACGTGTGTGATGCGTCACTTGCTTTCTTCTTATTAGTTAATCTTTTCTAATCCGCCGATCATTTTGAATGGGACTTTTCGTATTACTGCCAGTAAAACAACAAAAAAGAAACGAAAATAAATAATTGAACTTTTTTCAGCAATTCTGGTCACATCACTACTTATTAGCCTTTAGTATTTAAACAGCAAGTGCATTGTTCTTAACCATTTGCAAGGAGGGTGAATCAGAAATAGGCCCGGGAGGGGGAAAAAAAAAATAAAAAATTAAAGGCTCAGAAACATATGGAATTAAACGAGGCAAGTCAGCGACTGAGAGGCCAAGGCCGACATATGGAAGTTCATGCTCAGCTTCGCCGATGCCATGGCCCTGAGATGCGCTGTCGAACTGCGAATTCCCGACATCATTAACTCCCACGGAGGCCCAGTGAGTTTGTCCCCAATAGCCTCCGCCATTCCGGACAGTACTTCTTCCTCTCCCGACATCTCCTGCCTCGCCCGCATCATGCGCCTCCTCGTCCGCCGCAACATCTTCACCGCACAATTCTCATCAGACGGCTCCGAAGACACAAGTAGTACTACTCTCTACGGTCTGACACACTCTTCCAGGTGACTCCTATCTGATGATCCGCTGACTCTGTCTCCGATGTTCTTGATGCAGACCCACCCGTGGCTGATGGCCCCGTGGCACTGCTTCAGCCGTTGCGTCAGGGAAGGTGGGATCGCCTTTGAGAAGGCCCATGGACGTGAGATTTGGGACTTCACTTCTCAGAATCCGGAGTTCAACAAGCTGTTCAATGACGGAATGGCATGCACGGCCAAGATCATATTGAATGCCACCTTGTCGGAGTACAAAGATGGGTTCGGTTGTCTGGGGTCGTTGGTTGACGTGGGTGGTGGGACTGGTGGGGCCATTTCGGAGATAGCGAAATCTCATCCGCAGATCAAGGGGATCAACTTTGATCTGCCGCATGTCGTCGCCACGGCTCCGACGTACCCTGGAGTGTCCCATGTCGGAGGTGACATGTTTGAGAGCATCCCTAATGCTGATGCTGTTTTCATGAAGGTTAAAGCTTACAATTAACTACTCTTTCATCTCTTGTTAACTGTATGTTTTCGTGTACTACTGTGTTTTTGTTTTTTTGTTTTTTTCGACTACAAATTTCATATTTTTCTTTTGAATTTTTGACCCTATATCAAAATGTCCCATAAACTTTAATTTGTAATATCTGTTCTGTCTGAATTATGAAAGTTTTTCAAATTCAACCCTTCGGTTAGTTTGTGGATGGAAATTTCCTATATAAGGCAAAATACATTATGAAATGCCACTTTTATGTACAGATGTTTTCAAAGTTTGACTTTTCCGTCAACAAATTAACAAAAAGGATGAATTTGAAAAACTTTTATAATTCATGGAAACGATTATTACAAAAAAAAGTTCGGTGAGATTTATGATACAAGGTTCAAAATTCAAGGAGAAAATATGAAATTTAGCCTTTTTTTAATTTTCTTTTGATTGATAGAGAGAGAAAATTGTTACATGAACTGTCACTTATAATTTACTTTAAAAATAATAAAAATATATGGGACTTCACCATTAATAGAAGGTGGGTCTATAATTGGGGGGTGATCAATTTTGTTTTGTTCTTCTCTCTTGCTTTCCACGAACACTAATCACTCGAGATATCTTAAAATATTTTGAAGTGAGAAAAGCCTTCATTCATGGAGCTTAACAAGACCCTTACCTTCACACAGAAAAGAAAAAGAAAGAAAAAAAGTCAATAAAAATTATAACTAATTTTTGAAAAAAACTCCAACTTAAAAATTTCATCTCCAACCAATGAATCAAACGGAGGCTAACTTTTTCTTCAATAATCCGCAATAGACTCTATCCACAGTCCATACCCTTCTCTCCTCTTGCTACCAAACATTATAATGAACTCTTTTTCAGTTTAAAGAATTATAAATAAAAACATGATCTTGAGAATTTTATAGCTCAAATGGTACAATCTGTTGTACCAGTAGCTAGCTTTACGAGTACCATGCGAAGATTATTAGAGAGAGAAGATGAATTTGAGAATTTTAAGGGATTAGATTTCCATTCTAAAATGTCAACCTTTTAAGTGAAGCGGCTTAATACCCTTATATGTCTATTATTATTGTTGTATTTTTATAATGTGAGACTCGGATTTTTTTTTTACCCTTAGCAGAGAGTCATGTCCTGAGGTTTTTTATAGCTCAAATGGTACATATAATATATTTATATACATATTTCAACATACACACGAGGAGCCCCCTGTAAAGTTTTTGAGTTAATTATGAAGCTATCTGATTCGTTTAGGATTAGGAAGTAATATTTTGTGTATCAGCAGACTTGGATTATAAGAGCTGGTCTAAATTTCCAGGCAGAGGCAGCTGAAAGAATGAAATGTCAAAAATTAAAAAGAAAAAATTAAGTGCTCACGCCTACAAAATATAAAATTTCAGCTACGTTTGTTTTACATAAAAGTTTAAATCTGAATACATCACAGCTGAGGTAACCTCAAATGGTTGTAACTTTCTTTTTAATCCTCTGTTTCTCAGTTATCAAATTTGGACTTGTACCATGTCTTTGGTATCTTTCACTTTCGGAGTTTGACATATACACCTATATATATACAAAAATATATATTTATATTTGGTATCGAAATTTAATCTATGTTTGGGGCAATCATTCAAGGCCATTTGCAACATTCCATTTTAATATAACATATTTTTGAACTGCATTTCAATTCAACATTTGAATATTAATTTGGCTGCAATAATATGGATGGACTTTTCCAATCCAAATATATATATATATATATATATATATATATATATATTATATTGGGCCATTCCCATTTATTTTCTACCGTAAAAGTGAAAAAACTCCAAAAGATAGCTGCTTCCCTTATATTTTTAACATTTTAGATAACTATTTTAGAACACATATTTTAATGTTTTTATACAAATATTTTATTCGGAATGTTACATTCCAAACACTAATTCAGAGGATAACTTAAATTTATATTCAAATTTTTTCACTCCAATGTTTCAAATTCCAAATATTTGTTCGGATGCTTACCCTTAACCATTTATTGGAAGAAATAAAGGGCAAAAAAAAAAAAAAAAAGAAAAAGAAAAATTCGCATTGCAATTTAATCAAGTTGTTATAAGTCATCATTACGTAATTGTGACTATCGCCTTATGTCATTTTCTTTGATGAAGTCCATCGTCAAACAGTGATCCCATCTCGGCAAATTTTTTTTTTAATTTAAATAAAAAATGATAAACGCGTAAGACTCGAAGGAAAACAAGAAATGTGCAAACATTTCTAGAAGAAAAACAATATATATAAAACGATTGTCACAAAGGAAAGCGAATATATTACAATATTTCGTATTTTAAATAACTTATGTTATCATGAATATCGGATAAAATTTAATTAATAACAAGTTTACAAATTGAGGTTTGAAATAGGACCTTTCAAAGTTTTTTTTTTTCCTCTTCTGTTCTTTATTACATAATGCAGTTGTTAGAAAGATTGAAACTAGAAGTTTGGTGTTACTTCCAAAAATAAATAACTGATTAGCATGTGATACACTATTTTTTTTAAAAATAATTTCGCCCTTAATTTTTCTTTATATCAAATTATTGTTCTTAAGGACACAAGGAAGAAAGAATCCATATCAGTTATTAAGTTACCCATCAACTTCTCAATGTTAGCATATAATATATTATCTTGAAATTAGGGAAAATCATGGATTTAGATAATCAGGTGCAAATTATAGCAGCACCACTTTCAAATGACAAAATGTTCTAAACAGCACTGTCCGTTTGGAACTCACGTTCCAATTCAAATTTTTCATCTTAATTTTTATTTTTTTAAGAAAAGTCAATAAAAATTATAATTAGTTTTTGAAAAATCAATAAACTCCAATTTAAAAATTTCATCTCCAACCAATGAATCAAACGGAGGCTAACTTTTTCTTCAATAATCCGCAATAGGCTCTATCCACAGTCCATACCCTTCTCCCCTCTTGCTACCAAACATTATTATATTGGGCCATTCCCATTTATTTTCTACCGTAAAAGTGAAAAAAATCCAAAAGATAGCTGCTTCCCTTATATTTTTAACATTTTAGATAACTATTTTAGAACACATATTTTAATGTTTTTATACAAATATTTTATTCGGAATGTTACATTCCAAACAATAATTCAGAGGATAACTTAAATTTATATTCAATTTTTTTCACTCCAATGTTTCAAATTCCAAATATTTGTTCGGATGCTTACCCTTAACCGTTAATTGGAAGAAATAAAGGGGGAAAAAAAAAGAAAAAGAAAAAGGCGCATTGCAATTTAATCAAGTTGTTATAAGTTATCATTACGTAATTGTGACTATCGCCTTATGTCATTTTCTTTGATGAAGCTCATCGTCTAACAGTGATCCCATCTCGTCAAATTTTTTTTTAATTTAAATAATAATTGATAAATGCGTAAGACTTGAAGGAAAACAAGAAATGTGCGAACATTTCTAGAAGAAAAACAATTATATATATATATATATATATATATATATATATAAAACGATTGTCACAAAGGAAAGCGAATATATTACAATGTTTTGTATTATAAATAACTTATGTTGTCATGAATATCGGATAAAATTTAATTAATCACAAGTTTGCAAATTGAGGTTTGAAATAGGACCTTTCAAAGTTTTTTTTTTTTTTCCTCTTCTGTTCTTTATTTCATAATGCTGTTGTTAGAAAGACTGAAACTAGAAGTTTGGTCTTACTTGCAAAAATAAATAACTGATTAGCATGTGATACACTATTTTATAAAAAAAATTTCGCCCTTAATTTTTCTTTATATCAAATTATTGTCCTTAAGGACACAAGGAAGAAAGAATCCATATCAGTTATTAAGTTACCCATCAGCTTCTCATTGTTAGCATATAATATATTATCTTGAAATTAGGGAAAATCATGGATTTAGATAATCAGGTGCAAATTATAGCAGCACCACTTTCAAATGACAAAATGTTCTAAACAGCACTGTCCGTTTGGAACTCACGTTCCAACTCAAATTTTTCATCTTAATTTTTATTTTTTTAAAGAAAAGTCAATAAAAATTATAACTAGTTTTTGAAAAATCAATAAACTCCAACTTAAAAATTTCATCTCCAACCGGTGAATCAAACGGAGGCTAACTTTTTCTTCAATAATCCACAATAGGCTCTATCCACAGTCCATACCCTTCTCCCCTCTTGCTACCAAACATTATTATATTGGGCCATTCCCATTTATTTTCTACCGTAAAAGTGAAAAAAAATCCAAAAGATAGCTGCTTCCCTTATATTTTTAACATTTTAGATAACTATTTTAGAACACATATTATTTTAATGTTTTTATACAAATATTTTATTCGGAATGTTACATTCCAAACAATAATTCAGTGGATAACTTAAATTTATATTCAATTTTTTTCACTCCAATGTTTCAAATTCCAAATATTTGTTCGGATGCTTACCCTTAACCATTAATTGGAAGAAATAAAGGGGAAAAAAAAAAGGAAAAGAAAAAGGCGCATTGCAATTTAATCAAGTTGTTATAAGTTATCATTACGTAATTGTGACTATCGCCTTATGTCATTTTCTTTGATGAAGCTCATCGTCTAACAGTGATCCCATCTCGTCAAATTTTTTTTATAATTTAAATAAAAAATGATAAACGCGTAAGACTTGAAGGAAAACAAGAAATGTGCGAACATTTCTAGAAGAAAAACAATTATATATATATATATATATATATATAAAACGATTGTCACAAAGGAAAGCAAATATATTACAATGTTTTGTATAATAAAAAACTTATGTTGTCATGAATATCGGATAAAATTTAATTAATCACAAGTTTGCAAATTGAAGTTTGAAATAGGACCTTTCAAAGTTTTTTTTTTTTTCCCTCTTCTGTTCTTTATTACATAATGCTGTTGTTAGAAAGATTGAAACTAGAAGTTTGGTCTTACTTCCAAAAATAAATAACTGACTAGCATGTGATACACTATTTTTTTAAAAATAATTTCGCCCTTAATTTTTCTTTATATCAAATTATTGTCCTTAAGGACACAAGGAAGAAAGAATCCATATCAGTTATTAAGTTACCCATCCTTCTCATTGTTAGCATATAATATATTATCTTGAAATTGGGGAAAATCATGGATTTAGATAATCAGGTGCGTGGATAGCGTCATTTGCTTTTTTCTTATTAGATAATCTTTTCTAATCCGCCATTAAGTTACCCATCCTTCTCATTGTTAGCATATAATATATTATCTTGAAATTGGGGAAAATCATGGATTTAGATAATCAGGTCCGTGGTGATGCGTCATTTGCTTTTTTCTTATTAGTTAATCTTTTCTAATCCGTCGATCATTTTGAATGGGACTTTTCGTATTACTGACAGTAAAACAACAAAAAAGAAACGAAAATAAATAATTAAAACTTTTTTCAGCATTCCGGTCACTTCACTACGTATTAGCTTTTCAAGTATTTAAACAGCAAGTGTAATGTTCTTAACCATTTGCAAGGAGGGTGAATCAGAAATAAGCCCGGGAGGGAAAAAAAAAAAAATTTAAAAGCTCAGAAACATATGGAATTAGACGAGGCAAGTCAGCGACTGAGAGGCCAAGCCGACATATGGAAGTTCATGCTCAGCTTCGCCGATGCCATGGCCCTTAGATGCGCTGTCGAACTCCGAATTCCCGACATCATTAACTCCCACGGAGGCCCAGTCAGTTTGTCCCAAATAGCCTCCGCCATTCCGGACAGTACTTCTTCCTCTCCCGACATCTCCTGCCTCGCCCGCATCATGCGCCTCCTCGTCCGCCGCAACATCTTCACCGCACAATCCTCATCAGACGGCTCCGAAGACACAAGTAGTACTACTCTCTACGGTCTAACACACTCTTCCAGGTGGCTCCTATCTGATGATCCGCTGACTCTGTCTCCGATGCTCCTGATGCATACCCACCCGTGGCTGATGGCCCCGTCGCACTGCTTCAGCCGTTGCGTCAGGGAAGGTGGGATCGCCTTTGAGAAGGCCCATGGACGTGAGATTTGGGACTTCGCTTCTCAGAATCCGGAGTTCAACAAGCTGTTCAATGACGGAATGGCATGCACGGCCAAGATCGTTTTGAATGCCATCTTGTCGGAGTACAAAGATGGGTTCGGTTGTCTGGGGTCGTTGGTTGACGTGGGTGGTGGGACCGGTGGGGCCATTTCGGAGATAGTGAAATCTCATCCGCAGATCAAGGGGATCAACTTTGATCTGCCGCATGTCGTCGCCGCGGCTCCGACGTACCCTGGAGTGTCCCATGTCGGAGGTGACATGTTTGAGAGCATCCCTAATGCTGATGCTGTTTTTATGAAGGTAAAGCTTACAATTAACTACTCTTTCATCTCTTGTTAACTGTATGTTTTCGTGTACTACTCTGTTTTTGTTTTTTGTTTTTTCCAGTACAAATTTCATATTTTTCTTTTGAATTTTTGACCCTATATCAAATGTCCCATGAACTTCAATTTGTAACATATGTTCTCTCTAAATTATGAAAGTTTTTCAAATTCAACCCTTCAGTTAGTTTGTGGATGGAAATTTCCTATATAAGGCAAAAGACATTATGAAATGCCAATTTTATGTACAGATGCTTTCAAAGTTTGACTTTTCCGTCAACAAATTAACAAATAGGATGAATTTGAAAAACTTTTATAGTTCAAGGAAACAAATATTACAAAAAGAAGTTCGGTGAGATTTATGACACAAGGTTCAAAATTCAAGGGGAAAAATGAAATTTAGCCTTTTTTTTTTAAAATTTTCTTTTGATTGATAGAGAGAGAAAATTATTACGTGAACTGTCACTTATAATTTACTTTAAAAAATAATAAAAATATGAGACTTCATCATTAATAGAAGGTGGGTCTATAATGCAAAAAAATCGCATCTCACCGAATTTTTTCTTATTTTAATTGCTTTAGTGCAATCATTGTTATTACTATTGTTGTTGATGCAAAATATTCATTCAAATTCTGGAAAAAAAATTTAAAACTTTACACAAAAAGAAAGAAATAACAAAAAGCATGACATAGTGAATATATTTGTTTATATGCAGTGGATAATGCATAATTGGGACGATAAAGATTGTGTGAAGATCTTGCAAAATAGCAGGAAAGCAATACCACAGAAAAGTGGGAAAGTTATTATAGTGGATGCAATTTTGGACCCACAAGGCAATGCCCTATTTGATGACTTGGGCTTGGTATTTGACCTTGTAATGGTTGCCCATACCTCAGGGGGTAAAGAGAGAACTGAGAACGAGTGGAAGAAGATACTGAAGGAAGGAGGCTTCCCTCGCTACAAAATCATCAAAATTCCTGCCTTACCATCCATAATTGAGGCCTATCCAGAATGATCACCCTTTGTCACAACTACTAAAATGAAAGTACTGCTTGATCAATTGGTCCTAGTACATTTTGTTTGTATCTCCAATAAGTTTATATGCTCATGATGTCACATCGATGAACAGTTAGTATGTCGCAACTCATCAAAAATAATAATGTTAATAACAAGTATGTCCTACTTGTCATTATTCTATGAAGATTTATATTTTCCTTGAATGTAGGTGCGTCGGCTGACTAGTTAACTTTTGTGTAATCAGTTTGTCTTTAATTTCTAGATACTTACTTATGTGGCAGAGTATGAGTTGTTATATTTCAATAATAGATACAATATTTTAATTATTTTAATTGATATGATAATTATTTAAATACTGTAGAGGGTAAAATCTACGGTCAAATTGGATCGAATCGGGTTAGAGTCTGTGTCTGTAATGTTGAGCTGACTAAGTGCGTATTGAGTTAACCGAGCGTGTTAGCTGCAAAATAACAGTAAAGTAAAGTAAATGATATAAAGAACACAAAATATTTACAAAGATTCACGCTCAATGTGAGAGCTAATCCTCCGTGGTGGCTCCGAGGGTTTCACTATAGTTGATAAAAAGTACAATGAATGCCGTAATAGTGAGAATGGGAAGAAAAGAGAAGGGGATTGCAGGAAATAGAGAGAGATAGCAGAGAGTAGAGAGAATCGGGTGAAGATGCGGGAATTACGGGAATCCCGAGTTGATTCAGCCTCTTACGAGATGATCGGAGATGAAGTCGGGATGATCTTGGTGTGGTCGGAGATTTAGTCCAATGAACTAGGAGGATTTCCAATGATTTCTCTTATTCCTTAGGTGAAAAGTCTCTTCTTTGGGCGTGATTCTCATGAGGATGGAATCCCTTGGGCATGTGATTGGATGATTTTCGGATCCCTTGGGCCTATAATGATGCCCTCTATTTATAGATGATGATTGTTTGTCATTTTGGTGCTGAACATGCCATATTTGGTGAAGAGAAGTTGCCTCCTTTTGATCTAGGTTGACTTTCCTTATTTGGATAGCTTTTCTGGAAAGGGAAACTAGCTTTCTTAACTGATTCTTGACCTGATAAGGACTGATTTAGGCTCGATTCTTGTGCATGGATAAATAAGGAAGGTTCTTTGATCAAAGTGTCTTATGATTTGGTCTTTAGAACATTTAATTGGTAGCTCCAATATAAGATCTTGAGGTCACATTGATGTACGATAATTATATCCCACTTGTCATTATGCTACGATGATTTTATATTCTCCTTGAATGCAAGTGTGTTGGCTGACTTGTTAATTTGTTTGTGCTCTGTTCGTCTTTAATTACATGAAATCTTAATTTCATAGTACAAACTTATATGATAACGAGTTGTTATTTTTCATTAGTAAATGATATGTTTTAAAAATGTTAATTAATATGATAATTATTTAGACAATACTTACTAATATAAGAATGAAAGCTTATCTATCATATACATAAGCCCTGAAAAGGTTATGATTAAAATTGTTATTTATGACATTAAAAATTACTGTAGAA
>BKCH01001897.1:0-47395 GCA_008635985.1 Ficus erecta | reverse complement strand
CACCACTTTGGCAACCAGAAAAAACGCCTCCAACACAATTGATCAACACACAGCCTTCAATTCTGATTGAGACACATGGAAGACATGTATTGGATCACTCCCATGCAGCCCATGTACAAGCAAATCACTTCCACGGTCATCATTCTCCCCGGGTTGGAAAGGACTCGACCTCGAGTCCAAAGGCATGTCTTCAACAAACGGAGAAAGATCAGCCACGTTGAAGGTTGCGGATACTCCATAATCACCTGGCGGCTCAACTTTGTATGCATTATCATTGATCTTTTGAACAATTGTAAAAGGTCAATCCCCCAAATGATACCGTTCATGTGGGACTTGGTAAGTGTATTATGGAATTGTAAGGTTTAAGGACGTGTTAAGGCTTAAGGGACGTGTTTAGGAAAATAGGGTATTTAGATAAGTATGATAATAACAGATAAGTTTAGACGCCACTTGGAATCCACCAAGATAAGTCTTAATCTCGCCACTCAAGGAATCCACCAAGAGATAAGAGAAAGAGAGAAACACAAAGGTATTCTCTGAAAATTTTTTAATTCTTCAATAGCCATCCTCCCAAATCCGAAAATTACATCTTAAAGAAAACCAAAAGCTGAAAAAACCTTTCAGCTTAACAAAATGGCTGTTACAAACTTTAATAAACACACTAAGGATACTAATTACCTTCTAGCACACCAACAGCCACAATTGACTGTACAAACTCACAAAGCAACATAACTAGTCTAAACTTAGCTAATTAACTCCCACTTTAACTAGCTAATTAACAGACTTTATTTCAGCCATAAAACACACACTGAAACACTTGAAAGACCACAACACCACTTTGGCAACCAGAAAAAACGCCTCCAACACAATTGATCAACACACAGCCTTCAATTCTGATTGAGACACATGGAAGACATGTATTGGATCACTCCCATGCAGCCCATGTACAAGCAAATCACTTCCACGGTCATCATTCTCCCCGGGTTGGAAAGGACTCGACCTCGAGTCCAAAGGCATGTCTTCAACAAACGGAGAAAGATCAGCCACGTTGAAGGTTGCGGATACTCCATAATCACCTGGCGGCTCAACTTTGTATGCATTATCATTGATCTTTTGAACAATTGTAAAAGGTCAATCCCCCAAATGATACCGTTCATGTGGGACTTGGTAAGTGTATTATGGAATTGTAAGGTTTAAGGACGTGTTAAGGCTTAAGGGACGTGTTTAGGAAAATAGGGTATTTAGATAAGTATGATAATAACAGATAAGTTGAGACGACCACTTGGAATCCACCAAGATAAGTCTTAATCTCGCCACTCAGGAATCCACCAAGAGATAAGAGAAAGAAAGAAACACAAAGGTATTCTCTGAAAATTTTTTAATTCTTCAATAGCCATCCTCCCAAATCCGAAAATTACATCTTAAAGAAAACAAAAGCTGAAAACAACCTTTCAGCCTCACAAAATGGCTGTTACAAACTTTAATAACACACTAATGACACCTAATTAACTTCTAAGCAACACCAACAACCACAAGTTGGTACAAACTCACAAAGCAACATATAACTAGTCCTGAAACTTAGCTAATTAACTCCCCACTTTAACTAGCTAATTAACAGACTTTATTTCAGCCATAACAAACACACTGAAACACTTGAAAGACCACAACACCACTTTGGCAACCAGAAAAAAATGCCCCAACACAATTGATCAACACCACAGCCTTCATTCTGATTGAGACACATGGAAGACATGTATTGGGATCACTCCCATGCAGCCCATGTACAAGCAAATCACTTCCACGGTCATCATTCTCCCCGGGTTGGAAAGGACTCGACCTCGAGTCCAAAGGCGATGTCTTCAACAAACGGAGAACAGATCAGCCACGTTGAAGGTTGCGGATACTCCATAATCACCTGGCGGCTCAACTTTGTATGCATTATCATTGATCTTTTGAACAATTGTAAAAGGTCAATCCCCCAAATGATACCGTTCATGTGGGACTTGGTAAGTGTATTATGGAATTGTAAGGTTTAAGGACGTGTTAAGGCTTAAGGGACGTGTTTAGGAAAATAGGGTATTTAGATAAGTATGATAATAACAGATAAGTTGAGACGCCACTTGGGAATCCACCAAAGATAAGTCTTAATCTCGCCACTCAAGGAATCCACCAAGAGATAAGAGAAAGAAAGAAACACAAAGGTATTCTCTGAAAATTTTTTAATTCTTCAATAGCCATCCTCCAAATCCGAAAATTACATCTTAAAGAAAACCAAAAGCTGAAAAACAACCTTTCAGCTTAACAAAATGGCTGTTACAAAACTTTAATAAACACACTAAGGACACTAATTACCTTCTAGCACACCAACAGCCACAATTGACTGTACAAACTCACAAAGCAACATAACTACTAGTCTAAACTTAGCTAATTAACAGTCCACTTTAACTAGCTAATTAACAGACTTTCATTTCAGCCATAAAACACACACTGAAACACTTGAAAGACCACAAACACCACTTTGGCAACCAGAAGAAAAAACGCCCCCAACACAATTGAAATCAGACACACAGCCTTCAATTCTGATTGAGACACATGGAAGACATGTATTGGATCACTCCCATGCAGCCCATGTACAAGCAAATCACTTCCACGGTCATCATTCTCCCCGGGTTGGAAAGGACTCGACCTCGAGTCCAAAGGCATGTCTTCAAAAACGGAGAAAGATCAGCCACGTTGAAGGTTGCGGATACTCCATAATCACCTGGCGGCTCAACTTTGTATGCATTATCATTGATCTTTTGAACAATTGTAAAAGGTCAATCCCCCAAATGATACCGTTCATGTGGGACTTGGTAAGTGTATTATGGAATTGTAAGGTTTAAGGACGTGTTAAGGCTTAAGGGACGTGTTTAGGAAAATAGGGTATTTAGATAAGTATGATAATAACAGATAAGTTTAGACGCCACTTGGAATCCACCAAGATAAGTCTTAATCTCGCCACTCAAGGAATCCACCAAGAGATAAGAGAAAGAGAAACACAAAGGTATTCTCTGAAAATTTTTTAATTCTTCAATAGCCATCCTCCCAAATCCGAAAATTACATCTTAAAAAGAAAACCAAAAAGCGAAAACAAACCTTGCAGCTTAACAAAATGGGCTGTTACAAACTTAATAAACACACTAAGGACACTAATTACCTTCTAGCACCACACCACAGCCACAATTGACTGTACAAACTCACAAAGCAACATAACTAGTCTTAAACTTAGCTAATTAACTACCCCACTTTAACTAGCTAATTAACAGCCTTTATTTCAGCCATAAAACACACACTGAAACACTTGAAAGACCACAACACCACTTTGGCAACCAGAAAAAAACGCCCTCCAACACAATTGATCAACACACAGCCTTCAATTCTGATGAGACACATGGAAGACATGTATTGGATCACTCCCATGCAGCCCCATGTACAAGCAAATCACTTCCACGGTCATCATTCTCCCCGGTATGGAAAGGACTCGACCTCGAGTCCAAAGGCATGTCTTCAACAAAACGGAAGAAAGATCAGCCACGTTGAAGGTTGCGGATAACTCATAATCACCTGGCGGCTCAACTTTGTATGCATTATCATTGATCTTTTGAAACAATTGTAAAAGGTCAATCCCCCAAATGATACCGTTCATAGTGGGACTTGGGTAAGTGTATTATGGAATTGGTAAGGTTTAAGGACGTGTTAAGGCTTAAGGGACGTGTTTAGGAAAATAGGGTATTTAGATAAGTATGATAATAACAGATAAGTTTAGACGCCACTTGGAATCCACCAAGATATCTTAATCTCGCCACTCAAGGAATCCACCAAGAGATAAGAGAAAGAAAGAAACACAAAGGTATTCTCTGAAAATTTTTTAATTCTTCAATAGCCATCCTCCCAAATCCGAAAATTACATCTTAAAGAAAACCAAAAGCTGAAAACAACCTTTCAGCCTCACAAAATGGCTGTTACAAACTTTAATAAACACACTAATGACACTAATTACCTTCTAGCACACCAACAGCCACCAATTGACTGTACAACTCACAAAGCAACATAACTAGTCTTAAACTTAGCTAATTAACTCCCACTTTAACTAGCTAATTAACAGACTTTATTTCAGCCATAAAACACACACTGAAACACTTGAAAGACCACAACACCACTTTGGCAACCAAAAAAAACGCCCCAACACAATTGATCAACACACAGCCTTCAATTCTGATTGAGACACATGGAAGACATGTATTGGATCACTCCCATGCAGCCCATGTACAAGCAAATCACTTCCACGGTCATCATTCTCCCCGGGTTGGAAAGGACTCGACCTCGAGTCCAAAGGCATGTCTTCAACAAAACGGAGAAAGATCAGCCACGTTGAAGGTTGCGGATACTCCATAATCACCTGGCGGCTCAACTTTGTATGCATTATCATTGATCTTTTGAACAATTGTAAAAGGTCAATCCCCCAAATGATACCGTTCATGTGGGACTTGGTAAGTGTATTATGGAATTGTAAGGTTTAAGGACGTGTTAAGGCTTAAGGGACGTGTTTAGGAAAATAGGGTATTTAGATAAGTATGATAATAACAGATAAGTTAGGACGACCACTTGGAATCCACCAAGATAAGTCTTAATCTCGGCCACTCAAGGAATCCACCAAGAGATAAGAGAAGAAAGAGAAGAAACACAAAGGTATTCTCTGAAAATTTTTTAATTCTTCAATAGCCATCCTCCCAAATCCGAAAATTACATCTTAAAGAAAACCAAAAGCTGAAAACAACCTTTTCAGCTGAACAAAATGGTCTGTTACAACTTTAATAAACACACTAAGGACACTAATTACCTTCTAGCACACCAACAGCCACAATTGACTGTACAAACTACAAAGCAAACATAACTAGTCTTAAACTTAGCTAATTAACTCCCACTTTAACTAGCTAATTAACAGACTTTATTTCAGCCATAAAACACACACTGAAACACTTTGAAAGACCACAACACCACTTTGGCAACCAGAAAAAACGCCTCAACACAATTGATCAACACACAGCCTTCAATTCTGATTGAGACACAATGGAAGACATGTATTGGATCACTCCCATGCAGCCAATGTACAAGCAAAATCACTTCCATCGGTCATCATTCCTCCCCGGTTGTTGGAAAGGACTCGAGCCTCCGAGTCAAAGGCAGTGTGCCTTCAACAAACGGAGAAAGATCAGCCACGTTGAAGGTTGCGGATACTCCATAATCACCTGGCGGCTCAACAGTTTGTATGCATTAATCATTGATCTTTTGAACAATTGTAAAAGGTCAATCCCCAAATGATACCGTTCATTGGGACTTGGTAAGTGTATTATGGAATTGTAAGGTTTAAGGACGTGTTAAGGCTTAAGGGACGTGTTTAGGAAAATAGGGTATTTAGATAAGTATGATAATAACAGATAAGTTTAGACGCCACTTGGAATCCACCAAGATAAGTCTTAATCTCGCCACTCAAGGAATCCACCAAGAGATAAGAGAAAGAAAGAAACACAAAGGTATTCTCTGAAATTTTTTTAATTCTTCAATAGCCATCCATCCCAAATCCGAAAATTACATCTTAAAGAAAACCAAAAGCTGAAAACAACCTTTCAGCCTACACAAAATGGCTTGTAACAAACTTTAATAAACACACTAATGGACACTAATTACCTTTCTAACACACCACAGCCACAATTGTACAAACTCACAAAGCAACATAACTAGTCTGAAACTTAGCTAATTAACTCCCACTTTAACTAGCTATTAACAGACTTTATTTCAGCCATAAACACACACTGAAACACTTGAAAGACCACAACACCCACTTTGGAACCAAAAAAAAATGCCCCCCCAACACAATTGATCAACACACAGCCTTCAATTCTGATTGAGACACAGGAAGACATGTATTGGATCACTCCCATGCAGCCCATGTACAAGCAAATCACTTCCACGGTCATCATTCTCCCCGGGTTGGAAAGGACTCGACCTCGAGTCCAAAGGTGTTGTGTCTTCAACAAACGGAGAAAGATCAGGCCACGTTGAAGGTTGGCGGATACTCCATAATCACCTGGGCAGGCTCAACTTGTATGCTTTATCATTGATCTTTTGAACAATTGTAAAGGTCCATCCCCCAAATGATACCGTTCATGTGGGACTTGGTAAGTGTATTATGGAATTGTAAGGTTTAAGGACGTGTTAAGGCTTAAGGGACGTGTTTAGGAAAATAGGGTATTTAGATAAGTATGATAATAACAGATAAGTTTAGACGCCACTTGGAATCCACCAAGATAAGTCTTAATCTCGCCACTCAAGGAATCCACCAAGAGATAAGAGAAGAAAGAAACACAAAGGTATTCTCTGAAAATTTTTTAATTCTTCAATAGCCATCCTCCAAATCCGAAAATTACATCTTAAAGAAAACCAAAAGCTGAAAACAACCTTTCAGCCTCACAAAATGGCTGTTACAAACTTTAATAAACACACTAATGACACTAATTACCTTCTAACACACCAACAGCCACAATTGTACAAACTCACAAAGCAACATAACTAGTCTGAAACTTAGCTAATTAACTCCCACTTTAACTAGCTAATTAACAGACTTTATTTCAGCCATAAAACACACACTGAAACACTTGAAAGACCACAACACCACTTTGGCAACCAAAAAAAATGCCCCCAACACAATTGATCAACACACAGCCTTCAATTCTGATTGAGACACATGGAAGACATGTATTGGATCACTCCCATGCAGCCCATGTACAAGCAAAATCACTTCCATGGTCATCATTCTCCCCGGGTTGGAAAGGACTCGAGCTCGAGTCCAAAGGCATGTCTTCAACAAACGGAGAAAGATCAGCCACATTGAAGGTTGCGGATACTCCATAATCACCTGGCGGCTCAACTTTGTATGCATTATCATTGATCTTTTGAACAATTGTAAAAGGTCAATCCCCCAAATGATACCGTTCATGTGGGACTTGGTAAGTGTATTATGGAATTGTAAGGTTTAAGGACGTGTAAGGCTTAAGGGGACGTGTTAGGAAAATAGGGTATTTAGATAAGTATGATAATACTAGATAAGTTTAGACGCCACTTGGAATCCACCAAGATAAGTCTTAATCTCGCCACTCAAGGAATCCACCAAGAGATAAGAGAAAGAAAGAAACACAAAGGTATTCTCTGAAAATTTTTTTAATTCTTCAATAGCCATCCTCCCAAATCCGAAAATTACATCTTAAAGAAAACCAAAAGCTGAAAACAACCTTTCAGCTTAACAAATGGATGTTACAAACTTTAATAAACACACTAAGGACACTAATTACCTTCTAGCAAACACAGCCACAATTGACTGTACAAACTCACAAAGCAACATAACTAGTCTTAAACTTAGCTAATTAACTCCCCACTTTAACTAGCTAATTAACAGACTTTATTTCCAAGCCATAAAACACACACTGAAACACTTGAAAGACCACAACACCACTTTGGCAACCAGAAAAAACGCCTCCAACAAAAATTGATCAACACACAGCCTTCAATTCTGATTGAGACACATGGAAGACATGTATTGGATCACTCCCATGCAGCCATGTACAAGCAAATCACTTCCACGGTCATCATTCTCCCCGGGTTGGAAAGGACTCGACCTCGAGTCCAAAGGCGTGTCTTCAACAAACGGAGAAAGATCAGCCACGTTGAAGGGTTGCGGATACTCCATAATCACCTGGCAGCTCAACTTTGTATGCTTTATCATTGATCTTTTGAACAATTGTAAAAGGTACATCCCCCAAATGATACCGTTCCTGTGGGACTTGGTAAGTGTATTATGGAATTGTAAGGTTTAAGGACGTGTTAAGGCTTAAGGGACGTGTTTAGGAAAATAGGGTATTTAGATAAGTATGATAATAACAGATAAGTTTAGACGCCACTTGGAATCCACCAAGATAAGTCTTAATCTCGCCACTCAAGGAATCCACCAAGAGATAAGAGAAAGAAAGAAACACAAAGGTATTCTCTGAAAATTTTTAATTCTTCAATAGCCATCCTCCCAAATCCGAAAATTACATCTTAAAGAAAACCAAAAGCTGAAAACAACCTTTCAGCCTCACAAAATGGCTGTTACAAACTTTAATAAACACACTAATTACCTTCTAACACACCAACAGCCACAATTGTACAAACTCACAAAGCAACATAACTAGTCTGAAACTTAGTTAATTAACTCCCACTTTAACTAGCTAATTAACAGACTTTACTTCAGCCATAAAACACACACTGAAACACATGAAAGACCACAACACCACTTTGGAACCAAAAAAATGCCCCCAACACAATTGATCAACACACAGCCTTCAATTCTGATTGAGACACATGGAAGACATGTATTGGATCACTCCCATGCAGCCCATGTACAAGCAAAATCACTTCCATGGTCATCATTCTCCCCGGGTTGGAAAGGAGTCGACCTCGAGTCCAAAGGCATGTCTTCAACAAACGGAGAAAGATCAGCCACATTGAAGGTTGCGGATACTCCATAATCACCTGGCGGCTCAACTTTGTATGCATTATCATTGATCTTTTGAACAATTGTAAAAGGTCAATCCCCCAAATGATACCGTTCATGTGGGACTTGGTAAGTGTATTTTGGAATTGTAAGGTTTAAGGACGTGTTAAGGCTTAATGGACGTGTTTAGGAAAATAGGGTATTTAGTATTATAATAACAGATAAGTTTAGACGCCACTTGGAATCCACCAAGATAAGTCTTAATCTCGCCACTCAAGGAATCCACCAAGAGATAAGAGAAAGAGAGAAACACAAAGGTATTCTCTGAAAATTTTTTAATTCTTCAATAGCCATCCTCCCAAATCCGAAAATTACATCTTAAAGAAAACCAAAAGCTGAAAACAACCTTTCAGCTTAACAAAATGGATGTTACAAACTTTAATAACACACTAAAGACACTAATTACCTTCTAGCACACCAACAGCCACAATTGACTGTACAAACTCACAAAGCAACATAAGTAGTCTTAAACTTAGCTAATTAACTCCCACTTTAACTAGCTAATTAACAGACTTTATTTCGGCCATAAAACACACATTGAACACTTGAAAGACCACAACACCACTTTGGCAACCAGAAAAAACGCCTCCAACACAATTGATCAACACACAGCCTTCAATTCTGATTGAGACACATGGAAGACATGTATTTGATCACTCCCATGCAGCCCATGTACAAGCAAATCACTCCACGGTCATCATTCTCCCCGGGTTGGAAAGGAGTCGACCTCGAGTCCAAAGGTGTGTCTTCAACAAACGGAGAAAGATCAGCCACGTTGAAGGTTGCGGATACTCCATAATCACCTGGCAGCTCAACTTTGTATGCTTTATCATTGATCTTTTGAACAATTGTAAAAGGTCCATCCCCCAAATGATACCGTTCCTGTGGGACTTGGTAAGTGTATTATGGAATTGTAAGGTTTAAGGACGTGTTAAGGCTTAAGGGACGTGTTTAGGAAAATAGGGTATTTAGATAAGTATGATAATAACAGATAAGTTTAGACGCCACTTGGAATCCACCAAGATAAGTCTTAATCTCGCCACTCAAGGAATCCACCAAGAGATAAGAGAAAGAGAGAAACACAAAGGTATTCTCTGAAAATTTTTTAATTCTTCAATAGCCATCCTCCCAAATCCGAAAATTACATCTTAAAGAAAACCAAAAGCTGAAAAAAAACCTTTCAGCTTAACAAAATGGCTGTTACAAAACTTTAATAAACACACTAAGGACACTAATTACCTTCTAGCACACCAATTGATGAGGACATCAAGGCTCAAAGGAATTCTCCAGAATCGTTTCATGTTCCTGTTGGTCCGGTGACGAGAACTCGAGCTAAAAGATTCAAAGAAGAGT
The DNA here is from genome assembly GCA_008635985.1 of Ficus erecta. Taxonomy (NCBI): domain Eukaryota; kingdom Viridiplantae; phylum Streptophyta; class Magnoliopsida; order Rosales; family Moraceae; genus Ficus; species Ficus erecta. The sequence goes on along the minus strand of BKCH01001897.1, from coordinate 37,413 downwards.
TGAATAACTTAGTTCAAAGAGTTCTACAACAAGAAGAGAGCGTGTTCACTACTGATGGTGAACAAAGAATGATTTTGATGTTTTTCATATTGTGAGTTATTCTTCTTGAGTTCTTGAAGAAACTTATCTGAAACCTATCAAGGATTCCTTGTGGCGTTCAATTCGACTTATCAAACGGACTTCCATAACCGTTTGTGGCGTCTTCACCATACCAAGGTTCTTGCTTCGCTAAGCAACGGGTCGCGGTTTCCATCAAACTTGAAAGATCTTGGGTTGCCGTTTCCAGATTTGGTATCGGGTTTCGTCACATTGTTGGCGTGGTTCGTATCAGTTGGTATCAGAGCCTAGGTTCCTCGGGTTTGCCTATCCCTTTCTTGCTTTTTTTTTTTTTCGTTTTCTTTTAAATTCGCCCAGAAAAAAAAAATTTCGTTGAAAAAAAAAAAAAAAAAAAATCGTTTGATTCTTGTTCTTGTTTGGATTGCTCTTCAAAGTCGTTTTCCAGCAATTATTAGAGTTAAAAAAAATCCGAAAAAAAAAAAAAAAAAAAACAAAAACAAAAAAAAATTGCTGCAGTAATCCAATTTGTTCTATCCTTAAATAAGTGATATTAGTGTTTGATTCTTAGTTGGATTGCTTTCTTTGAGATTGAGTTTTATAAGGAATCAGATACTTTAATCCAATTCCCACAAGGTTTAGAAATCCAAGAAACGTAAATTAGGATCTGGTGATTTCAAATTTCGTGTTTTTTATTCCCTACTCTTTCTGCTTGTTCCAGTAAAAATCAAAGAGGAGAAGCACCAAAAAAAAAAAAAAAAACGTGAAAAAAAAAAAAAAAAAAAATTTTTGATCCGTTTGGTTTGTTCCTCATCTTGAATTGCTGCTTGAATCCTAATTATTATTGTTCGATTAGTTTTGAAAGAACAAAAAGAAGAATAAGAGTGGAAAAAGGCAGAGCGCGTGAGAGTATTCGAGGGTAAAAGCCAATTAACTTGTGTGAAACACGAGTCGATTTGAGTAAATTATTATTCGAGCGAAACACGTAAGGGAGTGTAGTGAGGTCCGTTTATTTTATTTATTTATTTTCATACTGTTCTAACCGTGTTTGCAGATTTCAATCATGTCGCAAGATCAAGAGAAGAACACAAACGAAGAGCTTCCACCAACCAATCTTCCAAACCTGCAAATGCAAGCGTTATTAGGGGAGATGAGACGGATGATGAGGGTGGAGTTGGAGCATATACATGAAAGGTTGGATAGGGTAGAAGACGGAACACAACGGGGACAGCCACCGTTTGCTCCAAATGCCCCAAGGAGGAACAGGTTGCGTCGAAGGGAAATTGACGAAGTTGGTGAATTAGAAGGCGACGATTTCGAGGAGGAGTTTGATAGGATGTCCGTGGGCAGCCATAGGAGATATGACCGGTATAGAGAAGTTAGGAACCGGGTGGATAACAACTTGGGAAGTATCAAGATGAAAATTCCTGCGTTTCAAGGAAAAAGTGATCCCGAAGCATACCTCGAGTGGGAAAAGAAGATGGAGTTGGTTTTCGATTGTCACAACTACTCCGAACTAAAGAAGGTAAAACTTGCCGCTATTGAATTTACTGATTATGCTATTGTATGGTGGGATCAGTTGTGCATCAATAGGAGGCGGAACGGAGAACGTCATGTTGAAACTTGGGATGAGATGAAGAGAGTGATGAGACGACGATTTGTACCGAGTCACTACTACCGGGATCTCTACTTGAAGCTGCAAGGTCTCCATCAAGGTAATAGAAGTGTTGATGAATATTATAAAGAGATGGAGATGGCGATGATTAGAGCCAACGTGGAGGAGGATCGGGAGGCGACAATGGCCAGATTTTTGAATGGTTTAAACCGAGAGATTGCTAACACCATCGAGCTGCACCATTATGTAGAATTGGAGGATTTGGTGCATATGGCAATCAAGGTTGAGAGGCAACTAAAGAGGGGTGGTACACGGCCAAGGCCATTCCCACAAACTTCAAGCGCAGCGCCTTGGAGGACGAACTACCCAAAGAAAGACGAAAACCAATCCACGTCCAAGGCCAAACCTGAACCGAAACCAGCCACCATTACTACTGCCTCTCAAGGTAAATCAGCCCCTACTTCGACTCGTAATAGCGAGATTAGGTGTTTCAAATGTCAGGGGAGAGGGCACATAGCAAGCCAATGTCCAAACAAGCGAGTTATGGTGATCCGGGAAAATGGTGAAATTGAATCCGAGGACGAAGCTGATCTAGATGATATGCCACCATTGGAGGATGCCCCAATAGGAGATGAGGAGTTTGAGGCAGATCATGGTGAGATGCTTGGACTAGTCGCACGTCGAGCCTTAAGTTTGCAAGCTATAGAAGAGGAAGAAAAAGTACAGCGGGAGAACATCTTTCACACTCGTTGCCACGTGAAAGACAAGGTATGTAGTGTTATTATCGATGGCGGTAGTTGCACTAATGTTGCTAGTATTTCCATGGTTGAAAAGCTGGGGCTCACAACACTTAAGCACCCTCGCCCGTACAAGCTACAATGGTTGAACGATAGTGGCGAAGTGAGGGTTACAAAGCAGGTAATAATACCGTTTCGCATTGGTAAACATGAGGATGATGTATTGTGCGATGTTGTACCAATGCAAGCTGGACATCTACTCTTAGGAAGACCGTGGCAATTTGACCGACGAGTGCATCATGACGGCTTCACCAACAAGTACTCATTCATACACAATCAGCGGACAATCACTCTTGCTCCGATGACGCCAAAACAAGTCTATGAGGATCAAGTGAGGTTGCAAAAATTGAGTGATCAAAAGAACTTGAGTGAGCAAAAGAATGAGAGTGAAAAGAGGTGTGAGACTGAGCATAGTGAGAGTGAGGGAAAAGAGAGATACACTGCCAAAGAGAGAAAACAAAGAAATTTTTATGCAAAAACAAGTGAGGTTAAGCGAGCGTTGATTTCAAAACAGCCGATGATTGTACTCATGTACAAGGAGGCTCTTTTAAACACTAACCAACTTGACTCTTCGTTGCCTAGTGTTGTTGTTTCTCTCTTGCAGGAGTTTGAGGAAGTGTTCCCCGAGGAAGTACCTCACGGTTTACCACCAACTCGAGGCATTGAACACCAAATTGATTTTGTTCCCGGTGCATCAATTCCAAACCGACCAGCGTATAGGAGTAACCCGGAGGAAACAAAAGAGCTTCAACGACAAGTTGAAGAATTGTTGGAGAAAGGGTACGTGAGAGAAAGCATGAGTCCTTGTGCAGTTCCGGTAATTCTAGTGCCTAAAAAGGATGGGACTTGGAGGATGTGTGTTGATTGTAGAGCCATCAATAACATAACGGTAAAGTATCGACACCCCATCCCTCGCTTAGATGATATGTTAGATGAGTTGCATGGTTCTTGTGTGTTTTCTAAGATTGATCTTAAGAGTGGATATCATCAAATACGAATGAAAGAAGGAGACGAATGGAAGACAGCGTTTAAAACTAAATATGGATTGTATGAGTGGTTAGTTATGCCGTTTGGATTAACTAATGCACCTAGTACTTTCATGCGCCTAATGAATCATGTCCTGCGTCCTTTCATTGGTAAGTTTGTTGTCGTATATTTTGATGATATTTTAATTTATAGCAAGAATTTGCATGATCATGTCTCACATTTGCATTTGGTTTTGGATGTGCTTAGAAATGAGAAGTTATACGCTAACCTCAAAAAGTGTACTTTCTGCACCGATAAACTTGTCTTCCTAGGATTTGTTGTGAGTGCTAAAGGTATTGAGGTTGATGAAGAGAAAATCAAAGCGATCCAAGAGCGGCCGACCCCCTCTAGTGTAGGTAATGTAAGAAGTTTTTATGGACTTGCTAGTTTTTACAGGAGGTTCGTGAAAGATTTTAGCACCATCGCCGCACCACTTACCGAAGTTATCAAGAAGAACGTTGCGTTCAAATGGGGAGAAGAACAAGAGAAGGCGTTTCAGCTTGTTAAACACAAACTTACTCATGCTCCTTTACTTGCTTTACCTAACTTTTCGAAAACATTCGAAGTTGAATGTGATGCTTCTGGTGTAGGTATAGGCGCCGTTCTTATGCAAGAAGGGAGACCACTTGCGTACTTTAGTGAGAAGCTAAATGGGGCTGCACTTAAGTACCCCACTTATGACAAAGAGTTGTACGCATTGGTTCGAACTTTAGAGACATGGCAACACTACTTGTGGCCAAAGGAGTTTGTGATTCATACGGATCATGAATCCTTAAAACATTTGAAAGGCCAACATAAGCTGAACAAGAGACATGCTCGATAGGTTGAGTTTATTGAGACTTTTCCTTATGTCATTCGGTATAAACAAGGTAAGGAAAATGTTGTTGCGGATGCACTTTCACGCAGGTATGCCTTAATCTCTACTCTTGATGCTAAATTCCTTGGGTTTGAGCACATTAAAGAACTTTATCTTGATGACCACGACTTTGGACAAGTTTATAGTTCTTGTGAAAAATCTGCCGATGGTAAGTTCTATAGGCATGATGGCTTTTTGTTTAGAGAGAATAAGTTATGTGTGCCTAATTGTTCGATAAGGGACTTGTTAGTTCGGGAATCCCATGGTGGAGGGTTAATGGGACACTTTGGAGTGGCTAAGACTTTAGCTATGTTACAGGAGCACTTCTATTGGCCACATATGAAACGGGATGTAGAGAGAGTTTGTGGTAGATGTGTCACTTGTAGGCAAGCAAAATCGAGGGTTCAGCCGCATGGTCTTTACACACCCCTACCTATTCCTAGTTCACCTTGGATTGATATTTCGATGGATTTTGTTTTGGGTTTACCTAGGAGTAGGCGAGGAAGGGATTCTATCTTTGTGGTTGTAGATCGCTTTTCTAAGATGGCTCATTTTATCCCTTGTCATAAGACTGACGATGCTTCTCATGTTGCAGATTTGTTCTTTAGGGAGATTGTGAGATTACATGGTATGCCTAGGACAATCGTGTCAGATCGGGATGCTAAGTTCTTAAGTTACTTTTGGAAGACGTTATGGGGAAAACTAGGAACGAAACTTTTGTTTTCTACTACTTGTCATCCTCAAACTGATGGTCAAACAGAAGTAGTTAATAGGACTTTATCCTCTTTGTTGAGGGCTGTCATTAGTAAGAATATTAGGACTTGGGAAGAATGTTTATCACATGTTGAGTTCGCTTATAATCGTACGATTCATTCTGCTACTAAGTTCTCACCGTTTGAAATTGTTTATGGTTTTAATCCTTTAACTCCATTAGATTTATCTCCTTTACCTGTTTCCGAGCATGTGAACTTAGATGGTAAAAAGAAGGCAGAATTTGTGAAGCAACTCCACGAAAGGGCACGTCTCAACATAGAAAGGAGAACCGAGCAATACATCAAGCAAGCCAACAAGGGACGTCACAAGCTGGTGTTTGAACCCGGTGATTGGGTGTGGTTACACATGAGGAAAGAAAGATTTCCGGCGCAAAGACGTTCTAAGTTGCTGCCTCGAGGAGATGGTCCATTTCAAGTGCTAGAACGGATCAATGACAACGCCTACAGACTTGACTTACCTGGTGAGTACATTATTAGTGCTACTTTCAATGTTACTGACTTAAGTCCGTTTGATGTAGGTGATGATTTGAGGACAAATCCTTCTCAAGAGGGGGGGAATGATGAGGACATCAAGGCTCAAAGGAATTCTCCAGAACCGTTTCATGTTCCTGTTGGTCCGGTGACGAGAGCTCGAGCTAAAAGATTCAAAGAAGAGTTGAATAACTTAGTTCAAAGAGTTCTACAACAAGAAGAGAGCGTGTTCACTACTGATGGTGAACAAAGAATGATTTTGATGTTTTTCATATTGTGAGTTATTCTTCTTGAGTTCTTGAAGAAACTTATCTGAACTTATCAAGGATTCCTTGTGGCGTTCAATTCGACTTATCAAACGGACTTCCATAACCGTTTGTGGCGTCTTCACCATACCAAGGTTCTTGCTTCGCTAAGCAACGGGTCGCGGTTTCCATCAAACTTGAAAGATCTTGGGTTGCCGTTTCCAGATTTGGTATCGGGTTTCGTCACATTGTTGGCGTGGTTCGTATCACCAACAGCCACAATTGACTGTACAAACTCACAAAGCAACATAACTAGTCTTAAACTTAGCTAATTAACTCCCACTTTAACTAGCTAATTAACAGACTTTATTTCAGCCATAAAACACACACTGAAACACTTGAAAGACCACAACACCACTTTGGCAACCAGAAAAAACGCCTCCAACAAAATTGATCAACACACAGCCTTCAATTCTGATTGAGACACATGGAAGACATGTATTGGATCACTCCCATGCAGCCCATGTACAAGCAAATCACTTCCACGGTCATCATTCTCCCCGGGTTGGAAAGGACTCGACCTCGAGTCCAAAGGCGTGTCTTCAACAAACGGAGAAAGATCAGCCACGTTGAAGGTTGCGGATACTCCATAATCACCTGGCAGCTCAACTTTGTATGCTTTATCATTGATCTTTTGAACAATTGTAAAAGGTCCATCCCCCAAATGATACCGTTCCTGTGGGACTTGGTAAGTGTATTATGGAATTGTAAGGTTTAAGGACGTGTTAAGGCTTAAGGGACGTGTTTAGGAAAATAGGGTATTTAGATAAGTATGATAATAACAGATAAGTTTAGACGCCACTTGGAATCCACCAAGATAAGTCTTAATCTCGCCACTCAAGGAATCCACCAAGAGATAAGAGAAAGAAAGAAACACAAAGGTATTCTTTGAAAATTTTTTAAGTCTTCAATAGCCATCCTCCCAAATCCGAAAATTACATCTTAAAGAAAACCAAAAGCTGAAAACAACCTTTCAGCCTCACAAAATGGCTGTTACAAACTTTAATAAACACACTAATTACCTTCTAACACACCAACAGCCACAATTGTACAAACTCACAAAGCAACATAACTAGTCTGAAACTTAGTTAATTAACTCCCACTTTAACTAGCTAATTAACAGACTTTATTTCAGCCATAAAACACACACTGAAACACATGAAAGACCACAACACCACTTTGGCAACCAAAAAAAATGCCCCCAACACAATTGATCAACACACAAGCCTTCAATTCTGATTGAGACACATGGAAGACATGTATTGGATCACTCCCATGCAGCCCATGTACAAGCAAATCACTTCCACGGTCATCATTCTCCCCGGGTCAGAAAGGACTCGACCTCGAGTCCAAAGGCATGTCTTCAACAAACGGAGAAAGATCAGCCACGTTGAAGGTTGCGGATACTCCATAATCACCTGGCGGCTCAACTTTGTATGCATTATCATTGTTCTTTTTGATGAGGACATAAGGGCTACCATGAATACTTATGAATCAATTCAAGTTCCAGTTGGTCCTGCGACGAGGGCTCGACCTAAAAGATTTAAAGAAGAGCTAATCAGCCATACACGTCCACTGAGCCATCATGTGGAAAAATGTGCAAGGAGGACTCAAGCTGATGTGGGCATGTTCCGACAAAGAATCAAGTCAAGATTACGTCTTCAAGATTTCAAAAGTTCAAAATTCAAAACAAGATCTGATCAAGATTTGATTTCTTTGTAATCTGATTTTTAGTTTTAAGTTTTAATTTAAATTTTGAATTAATTCCGAATTTATTTATTTATTTTAATTAAATCTGATTCTTAGATTTTAGGCATGTTTATCCTTAAGGGTAGATTAGGAATTTTACAAATTGTAACTTTGCCTATATAAGGCTGATTTCAGATGATGGAAAATATAGAATGATTTTGATGTTTTTCATATTGTGAGTTATTCTTCTTGAGTTCTTGAAGAAACTTATCTGAACTTATCAGGGATTCCTTGTGGCGTTCAATTCGACTTATCAAACGGACTTCCATAACCGTTTGTGGCGTCTTCACCATACCAAGGTTCTTCCTTCGCTAAGCAACGGGTCGCGGTGTCCATCAAACTTGAAAGATCTTGGGTTGCCGTTTCCAGATTTGGTATCGGGTACCGTCACATTGTTGGCGTGGTTCGTATCACTTTTGAACAATTGTAAAAGGTCAATCCCCCAAATGATACCGTTCCTGTGGGACTTGGTAAGTGTATTATGGAATTGTAAGGTTTAAGGACGTGTTAAGGCTTAAGGGACGTGTTTAGGAAAATAGGGTATTTAGATAAGTATGATAATAATAGATAAGTTTAGACGCCACTTGGAATCCACCAAGATAAGTCTTAATCTCGCCACTCAAGGAATCCACCAAGAGATAAGAGAAAGAAAGAAACACAAAGGTATTCTCTGAAAATTTTTTAATTCTTCAATAGCCATCCTCCCAAATCCGAAATTACATCTTAAAGAAAACCAAAAGCTGAAAACAACCTTTCAGCTTAACAAAATGGATGTTACAAACTTTAATAAACACACTAAGGACACTAATTACCTTCTAGCACACCAACAGCCACAATTGACTGTACAAACTCACAAAGCAACATAACTAGTCTTAAACTTAGCTAATTAACTCCCACTTTAACTAGCTAATAAACAGACTTTATTTCAGCCATAAAACACACACTGAAACACTTGAAAGACCACAACACCACTTTGGCAACCAGAAAAAACGCCTCCAACACAATTGATCAACACACAGCCTTCAATTCTGATTGAGACACATGGCAGACATGTATTGGATCACTCCCATGCAGCCCATGTACAAGCAAATCACTTCCACGGTCATCATTCTCCCCGGGTTGGAAAGGACTCGACCTCGAGTCCAAAGGCGTGTCTTCAACAAACGGAGAAAGATCAGCCACGTTGAAGGTTGCGGATACTCCATAATCACCTGGCAGCTCAACTTTGTATGCTTTATCATTGATCTTTTGAACAATTGTAAAAGGTCCATCCCCCAAATGATACCGTTCCTGTGGGACTTGGTAAGTGTATTATGGAATTGTAAGGTTTAAGGACGTGTTAAGGCTTAAGGGACGTGTTTAGGAAAATAGGGTATTTAGATAAGTATGATAATAACAGATAAGTTTAGACGCCACTTGGAATCCACCAAGATAAGTCTTAATCTCGCCACTCAAGGAATCCACCAAGAGATAAGAGAAAGAAAGAAACACAAAGTTATTCTCTGAAAATTTTTTAATTCTTCAATAGCCATCCTCCCAAATCCGAAAATTACATCTTAAAGAAAACCAAAAGCTGAAAACAACCTTTCAGCTTAACAAAATGGATGTTACAAAACTTTAATAAACACACTAAGGACACTAATTACCTTCTAGCACACCAACAGCCACAATTGACTGTACAAACTCACAAAGCAACATAACTAGTCTTAAACTTAGCTAATAAACAGACTTTATTTCAGCCATAAAACACACACTGAAACACTTGAAAGACCACAACACCACTTTGGCAACCAGAAAAAAACGCCTCCAACACAATTGATCAACACACAGCCTTCAATTCTGATTGAGACACATGGAAGACATGTATTGGATCACTCCCATGCAGCCCATGTACAAGCAAATCACTTCCACGGTCATCATTCTCCCCGGGTTGGAAAGGACTCGACCTCGAGTCCAAAGGCGTGTCTTCAACAAACGGAGAAAGATCAGCCACGTTGAAGGTTGCGGATACTCCATAATCACCTGGCAGCTCAACTTTGTATGCTTTATCATTGATCTTTTGAACAATTGTAAAAGGTCCATCCCCCAAATGATACCGTTCCTGTGGGACTTGGTAAGTGTATTATGGAATTGTAAGGTTTAAGGACGTGTTAAGGCTTAAGGGACGTGTTTAGGAAAATAGGGTATTTAGATAAGTATGATAATAACAGATAAGTTTAGACGCCACTTGGAATCCACCAAGATAAGTCTTAATCTCGCCACTCAAGGAATCCACCAAGAGATAAGAGAAAGAAAGAAACACAAAGGTATTCTCTGAAAATTTTTTAATTCTTCAATAGCCATCCTCCCAAATCCGAAAATTACATCTTAAAGAAAACCAAAAGCTGAAAACAACCTTTCAGCTTAACAAAATGGATGTTACAAACTTTAATAAACACACTAAGGACACTAATTACCTTCTAGCACACCAACAGCCACAATTGACTGTACAAACTCACAAAGCAACATAACTAGTCTTAAACTTAGCTAATTAACTCCCACTTTAACTAGCTAATAAACAGACTTTATTTCAGCCATAAAACACACACTGAAACACTTGAAAGACCACAACACCACTTTGGCAACCAGAAAAAAACGCCTCCAACACAATTGATCAACACACAGCCTTCAATTCTGATTGAGACACATGGCAGACATGTATTGGATCACTCCCATGCAGCCCATGTACAAGCAAATCACTTCCACGGTCATCATTCTCCCCGGGTTGGAAAGGACTCGACCTCGAGTCCAAAGGCGTGTCTTCAACAAACGGAGAAAGATCAGCCACGTTGAAGGTTGCGGATACTCCATAATCACCTGGCAGCTCAACTTTGTATGCTTTATCATTGATCTTTTGAACAATTGTAAAAGGTCCATCCCCCAAATGATACCGTTCCTGTGGGACTTGGTAAGTGTATTATGGAATTGTAAGGTTTAAGGACGTGTTAAGGCTTAAGGGACGTGTTTAGGAAAATAGGGTATTTAGATAAGTATGATAATAACAGATAAGTTTAGACGCCACTTGGAATCCACCAAGATAAGTCTTAATCTCGCCACTCAAGGAATCCACCAAGAGATAAGAGAAAGAAAGAAACACAAAGTTATTCTCTGAAAATTTTTTAATTCTTCAATAGCCATCCTCCCAAATCCGAAAATTACATCTTAAAGAAAACCAAAAGCTGAAAAACAACCTTTCAGCTTAACAAAATGGATGTTACAAACTTTAATAAACACACTAAGGACACTAATTACCTTCTAGCACACCAACAGCCACAATTGACTGTACAAACTCACAAAGCAACATAACTAGTCTTAAACTTAGCTAATTAACTCCCACTTTAACTAGCTAATAAACAGACTTTATTTCAGCCATAAAACACACACTGAAACACTTGAAAGACCACAACACCACTTTGGCACCAGAAAAAAACGCCTCCAACACAATTGATCAACACACAGCCTTCAATTCTGATTGAGACACATGGAAGACATGTATTGGATCACTCCCATGCAGCCCATGTACAAGCAAATCACTTCCACGGTCATCATTCTCCCCGGGTTGGAAAGGACTCGACCTCGAGTCCAAAGGCGTGTCTTCAACAAACGGAGAAAGATCAGCCACGTTGAAGGTTGCGGATACTCCATAATCACCTGGCAGCTCAACTTTGTATGCTTTATCATTGATCTTTTGAACAATTGTAAAAGGTCCATCCCCCAAATGATACCGTTCCTGTGGGACTTGGTAAGTGTATTATGGAATTGTAAGGTTTAAGGACGTGTTAAGGCTTAAGGGACGTGTTTAGGAAAATAGGGTATTTAGATAAGTATGATAATAACAGATAAGTTTAGACGCCACTTGGAATCCACCAAGATAAGTCTTAATCTCGCCACTCAAGGAATCCACCAAGAGATAAGAGAAAGAAAGAAACACAAAGGTATTCTCTGAAAATTTTTTAAGTCTTCAATAGCCATCCTCCCAAATCCGAAAATTACATCTTAAAGAAAACCAAAAGCTGAAAACAACCTTTCAGCCTCACAAAATGGCTGTTACAAACTTTAATAAACACACTAATGACACTAATTACCTTCTAACACACCAACAGCCACAATTGTACAAACTCACAAAGCAACATAACTAGTCTGAAACTTAGTTAATTAACTCCCACTTTAACTAGCTAATTAACAGACTTTATTTCAGCCATAAAACACACACTGAAACACATGAAAGACCACAACACCACTTTGGCAACCAAAAAAAATGCCCCCAACACAATTGATCAACACACAGCCTTCAATTCTGATTGAGACACATGGAAGACATGTATTGGATCACTCCCATGCGGCCCATGTACAAGCAAATCACTTCCACGGTCATCATTCTCCCCGGGTCGGAAAGGACTCGACCTCGAGTCCAAAGGCATGTCTTCAACAAACGGAGAAAGATCAGCCACGTTGAAGGTTGCGGATACTCCATAATCACCTGGCGGCTCAACTTTGTATGCATTATCATTGTTCTTTTTGATGAGGACATAAGGGCTACCATGAATACTTATGAATCAATTCAAGTTCCAGTTGGTCCTGCGACGAGGGCTCGACCTAAAAGATTTAAAGAAGAGCCAATCAGCCATACACGTCCACTGAGCCATCATGTGGAAAAATGTGCAAGGAGGACTCAAGCTGATGTGGGCATGTTCCGACAAAGAATCAAGTCAAGATTACGTCTTCAAGATTTCAAAAGTTCAAAATTCAAAACAAGATCTGATCAAGATTTGATTTCTTTGTAATCTGATTTTTAGTTTTAAGTTTTAATTTAAATTTTGAATTAATTCCGAATTTATTTATTTATTTTAATTAAATCTGATTCTTAGATTTTTAGGCATGTTTATCCTTAAGGGTAGATTAGGAATTTTACAAATTGTAACTTTGCCTATATAAGGCTGATTTCAGATGATGGAAAATATAGAATGATTTTGATGTTTTTCATATTGTGAGTTATTCTTCTTGAGTTCTTGAAGAAACTTATCTGAACTTATCAGGGATTCCTTGTGGCGTTCAATTCGACTTATCAACGGACTTCCATAACCGTTTGTGGCGTCTTCACCATACCAAGGTTCTTCCTTCGCTAAGCAACGGGTCGCGGTGTCCATCAAACTTGAAAGATCTTGGGTTGCCGTTTCCAGATTTGGTATCGGGTACCGTCACATTGTTGGCGTGGTTCGTATCACTTTTGAACAATTGTAAAAGGTCAATCCCCCAAATGATACCGTTCCTGTGGGACTTGGTAAGTGTATTATGGAATTGTAAGGTTTAAGGACGTGTTAAGGCTTAAGGGACGTGTTTAGGAAAATAGGGTATTTAGATAAGTATGATAATAATAGATAAGTTTAGACGCCACTTGGAATCCACCAAGATAAGTCTTAATCTCGCCACTCAAGGAATCCACCAAGAGATAAGAGAAAGAAAGAAACACAAAGGTATTCTCTGAAAATTTTTTAATTCTTCAATAGCCATCCTCCCAAATCCGAAAATTACATCTTAAAGAAAACCAAAAGCTGAAAACAACCTTTCAGCTTAACAAAATGGATGTTACAAACTTTAATAAACACACTAAGGACACTAATTACCTTCTAGCACACCAACAGCCACAATTGACTGTACAAACTCACAAAGCAACATAACTAGTCTTAAACTTAGCTAATTAACTCCCACTTTAACTAGCTAATAAACAGACTTTATTTCAGCCATAAAACACACACTGAAACACTTGAAAGACCACAACACCACTTTGGCAACCAGAAAAAACGCCTCCAACACAATTGATCAACACACAGCCTTCAATTCTGATTGAGACACATGGAAGACATGTATTGGATCACTCCCATGCAGCCCATGTACAAGCAAATCACTTCCACGGTCATCATTCTCCCCGGGTTGGAAAGGACTCGACCTCGAGTCCAAAGCCGTGTCTTCAACAAACGGAGAAAGATCAGCCACGTTGAAGGTTGCGGATACTCCATAATCACCTGGCAGCTCAACTTTGTATGCTTTATCATTGATCTTTTGAACAATTGTAAAAGGTCCATCCCCCAAATGATACCGTTCCTGTGGGACTTGGTAAGTGTATTATGGAATTGTAAGGTTTAAGGACGTGTTAAGGCTTAAGGGACGTGTTTAGGAAAATAGGGTATTTAGATAAGTATGATAATAACAGATAAGTTTAGACGCCACTTGGAATCCACCAAGATAAGTCTTAATCTCGCCACTCAAGGAATCCACCAAGAGATAAGAGAAAGAAAGAAACACAAAGGTATTCTCTGAAAATTTTTTAATTCTTCAATAGCCATCCTCCCAAATCCGAAAATTACATCTTAAAGAAAACCAAAAGCTGAAAACAACCTTTCAGCTTAACAAAATGGATGTTACAAACTTTAATAAACACACTAAGGACACTAATTACCTTCTAGCACACCAACAGCCACAATTGACTGTACAAACTCACAAAGCAACATAACTAGTCTTAAACTTAGCTAATTAACTCCCACTTTAACTAGCTAATAACAGACTTTATTTCAGCCATAAAACACACACTGAAACACTTGAAAGACCACAACACCACTTTGGCAACCAGAAAAAAACGCCTCCAACACAATTGATCAACACACAGCCTTCAATTCTGATTGAGACACATGGAAGACATGTATTGGATCACTCCCATGCAGCCCATGTACAAGCAAATCACTTCCACGGTCATCATTCTCCCCGGGTTGGAAAGGACTCGACCTCGAGTCCAAAGGCGTGTCTTCAACAAACGGAGAAAGATCAGCCACGTTGAAGGTTGCGGATACTCCATAATCACCTGGCAGCTCAACTTTGTATGCTTTATCATTGATCTTTTGAACAATTGTAAAAGGTCCATCCCCCAAATGATACCGTTCCTGTGGGACTTGGTAAGTGTATTATGGAATTGTAAGGTTTAAGGACGTGTTAAGGCTTAAGGGACGTGTTTAGGAAAATAGGGTATTTAGATAAGTATGATAATAACAGATAAGTTTAGACGCCACTTGGAATCCACCAAGATAAGTCTTAATCTCGCCACTCAAGGAATCCACCAAGAGATAAGAGAAAGAAAGAAACACAAAGGTATTCTCTGAAAATTTTTTAATTCTTCAATAGCCATCCTCCCAAATCCGAAAATTACATCTTAAAGAAAACCAAAAGCTGAAAACAACCTTTCAGCTTAACAAAATGGATGTTACAAACTTTAATAAACACACTAAGGACACTAATTACCTTCTAGCACACCAACAGCCACAATTGACTGTACAAACTCACAAAGCAACATAACTAGTCTTAAACTTAGCTAATTAACTCCCACTTTAACTAGCTAATAAACAGACTTTATTTCAGCCATAAAACACACACTGAAACACTTGAAAGACCACAACACCACTTTGGCAACCAGAAAAAAACGCCTCCAACACAATTGATCAACACACAGCCTTCAATTCTGATTGAGACACATGGAAGACATGTATTGGATCACTCCCATGCAGCCCATGTACAAGCAAATCACTTCCACGGTCATCATTCTCCCCGGGTTGGAAAGGACTCGACCTCGAGTCCAAAGGCGTGTCTTCAACAAACGGAGAAAGATCAGCCACGTTGAAGGTTGCGGATACTCCATAATCACCTGGCAGCTCAACTTTGTATGCTTTATCATTGATCTTTTGAACAATTGTAAAAGGTCCATCCCCCAAATGATACCGTTCCTGTGGGACTTGGTAAGTGTATTATGGAATTGTAAGGTTTAAGGACGTGTTAAGGCTTAAGGGACGTGTTTAGGAAAATAGGGTATTTAGATAAGTATGATAATAACAGATAAGTTTAGACGCCACTTGGAATCCACCAAGATAAGTCTTAATCTCGCCACTCAAGGAATCCACCAAGAGATAAGAGAAAGAAAGAAACACAAAGGTATTCTCTGAAAATTTTTTAATTCTTCAATAGCCATCCTCCCAAATCCGAAAATTACATCTTAAAGAAAACCAAAAGCTGAAAACAACCTTTCAGCTTAACAAAATGGATGTTACAAACTTTAATAAACACACTAAGGACACTAATTACCTTCTAGCACACCAACAGCCACAATTGACTGTACAAACTCACAAAGCAACATAACTAGTCTTAAACTTAGCTAATTAACTCCCACTTTAACTAGCTAATAAACAGACTTTATTTCAGCCATAAAACACACACTGAAACACTTGAAAGACCACAACACCACTTTGGCAACCAGAAAAAAACGCCTCCAACACAATTGATCAACACACAGCCTTCAATTCTGATTGAGACACATGGAAGACATGTATTGGATCACTCCCATGCAGCCCATGTACAAGCAAATCACTTCCACGGTCATCATTCTCCCCGGGTTGGAAAGGACTCGACCTCGAGTCCAAAGGCGTGTCTTCAACAAACGGAGAAAGATCAGCCACGTTGAAGGTTGCGGATACTCCATAATCACCTGGCAGCTCAACTTTGTATGCTTATCATTGATCTTTTGAACAATTGTAAAAGGTCCATCCCCCAAATGATACCGTTCCTGTGGGACTTGGTAAGTGTATTATGGAATTGTAAGGTTTAAGGACGTGTTAAGGCTTAAGGGACGTGTTTAGGAAAATAGGGTATTTAGATAAGTATGATAATAACAGATAAGTTTAGACGCCACTTGGAATCCACCAAGATAAGTCTTAATCTCGCCACTCAAGGAATCCACCAAGAGATAAGAGAAAGAAAGAAACACAAAGGTATTCTCTGAAAATTTTTTAATTCTTCAATAGCCATCCTCCCAAATCCGAAAATTACATCTTAAAGAAAACCAAAAGCTGAAAACAACCTTTCAGCTTAACAAAATGGATGTTACAAACTTTAATAAACACACTAAGGACACTAATTACCTTCTAGCACACCAACAGCCACAATTGACTGTACAAACTCACAAAGCAACATAACTAGTCTTAAACTTAGCTAATTAACTCCCACTTTAACTAGCTAATAAACAGACTTTATTTCAGCCATAAAACACACACTGAAACACTTGAAAGACCACAACACCACTTTGGCAACCAGAAAAAAACGCCTCCAACACAATTGATCAACACACAGCCTTCAATTCTGATTGAGACACATGGAAGACATGTATTGGATCACTCCCATGCAGCCCATGTACAAGCAAATCACTTCCACGGTCATCATTCTCCCCGGGTTGGAAAGGACTCGACCTCGAGTCCAAAGGCGTGTCTTCAACAAACGGAGAAAGATCAGCCACGTTGAAGGTTGCGGATACTCCATAATCACCTGGCAGCTCAACTTTGTATGCTTTATCATTGATCTTTTGAACAATTGTAAAAGGTCCATCCCCCAAATGATACCGTTCCTGTGGGACTTGGTAAGTGTATTATGGAATTGTAAGGTTTAAGGACGTGTTAAGGCTTAAGGGACGTGTTTAGGAAAATAGGGTATTTAGATAAGTATGATAATAACAGATAAGTTTAGACGCCACTTGGAATCCACCAAGATAAGTCTTAATCTCGCCACTCAAGGAATCCACCAAGAGATAAGAGAAAGAAAGAAACACAAAGGTATTCTCTGAAAATTTTTTAATTCTTCAATAGCCATCCTCCCAAATCCGAAAATTACATCTTAAAGAAAACCAAAAGCTGAAAACAACCTTTCAACCTCACAAAATGGCTGTTACAAACTTTAATAAACACACTAATGACACTAATTACCTTCTAACGCACCAACAGCCACAATTGTACAAACTCACAAAGCAACATAACTAGTCTGAAACTTAGTTAATTAACTCCCACTTTAACTAGCTAATTAACAGACTTTATTTCAGCCATAAAACACACACTGAAACACATGAAAGACCACAACACCACTTTGGCAACCAAAAAAAATGCCCCCAACACAATTGATCAACACACAGCCTTCAATTCTGATTGAGACACAGGGAAGACATGTATTGGATCACTCCCATGCAGCCCATGTACAAGCAAATCACTTCCACGGTCATCATTCTCCCCGGGTTGGAAAGGACTCGACCTCGAGTCCAAAGGCGTGTCTTCAACAAACGGAGAAAGATCAGCCACGTTGAAGGTTGCGGATACTCCATAATCACCTGGCAGCTCAACTTTGTATGCTTTATCATTGATCTTTTGAACAATTGTAAAAGGACCATCCCCCAAATGATACCGTTCCTGTGGGACTTGGTAAGTGTATTATGGAATTGTAAGGTTTAAGGACGTGTTAAGGCTTAAGGGACGTGTTTAGGAAAATAGGGTATTTAGATAAGTATGATAATAACAGATAAGTTTAGACGCCACTTGGAATCCACCAAGATAAGTCTTAATCTCGCCACTCAAGGAATCCACCAAGAGATAAGAGAAAGAAAGAAACACAAAGGTATTCTCTGAAAATTTTTTAATTCTTCAATAGCCATCCTCCCAAATCCGAAAATTACATCTTAAAGAAAACCAAAAGCTGAAAACAACCTTTCAACCTCACAAAATGGCTGTTACAAACTTTAATAAACACACTAATGACACTAATTACCTTCTAACACACCAACAGCCACAATTGTACAAACTCACAAAGCAACATAACTAGTCTGAAACTTAGTTAATTAACTCCCACTTTAACTAGCTAATTAACAGACTTTATTTCAGCCATAAAACACACACTGAAACACATGAAAGACCACAACACCACTTTGGCGACCAAAAAAAATGCCCCCAACACAATTGATCAACACACAGCCTTCAATTCTGATTGAGACACATGGAAGACATGTATTGGATCACTCCCATGCAGCCCATGTACAAGCAAATCACTTCCACGGTCATCATTCTCCCCGGGTTGGAAAGGACTCGACCTCGAGTCCAAAGGCATGTCTTCAACAAACGGAGAAAGATCAGCCACGTTGAAGGTTGCGGATACTCCATAATCACCTGGCGGCTCAACTTTGTATGCATTATCATTGATCTTTTGAACAATTGTAAAAGTCAATCCCCCAAATGATACCGTTCTTGTTATTGCTAGGATTGGAATTTCATGGGGATTAATAGTCCTTTTATTTGCTATCAATCGAAACTGTGTAGGATACTGTTTAAAAAAAAAAATCCAGATTATAAAAAAAAAAAATAATAATAATAATAATAATAATTCGAAAAAAAAAAAAAAAAAAAGGTCTGGATACATTTCTTAAATTTTTTTCAGCCGTTTCTTGTTAGTCAGGGTTTAGGGAAGTCTAAAATTACGTTTCTTTTGGGGTGTTAATTCTGAGCCTATTTTCTGTTCGCGTCTGTTATCATTCTGTATCTAATCTAAGCTTTCTTGGTAAATTGGTTTGTGAATTGCCACGGGAGATTCGATATTGATTTGATTAGTTCTATAAGAACTGAGTGAGGATTAACGAGTGGAAAAAGGCAAGAGAGGCGAGAGCATTAGAGAGAACAAAAGCCCAAAGGTATTGAGTGTAAACACGAGAGAAATTGTGTGAAAAACCAGTTCAAGAGAGAAACACGTAAGGGGGTGTGGTAAGGTCCTGTGCATTATTTCTAACTTTGTTTTGCAGCATATATATATATATATAAAAATAATGTCAAACAACAGCAAAAATACTACCGAAGGTACCGCTGGTGCGGCAGATCCGAAACTCCTCATGGAAGCTATGATGGGAGAGATGAGGCGAATGTTGAGAGGAGAGTTGGAGCAGCTACATGAGAGGGTAGACCGAATAGAAAACGCACGAGTGGAACAGCCACAACATGTTCCTCATGCGCGTAGGCGAGCGAGGGTACCGGTTAGAGGAGAGGCCCATGATTACTACGGAATTGATGGGGATGAGTTCGATGAAGGAGAAGACTCCGCGGGTAGCCACAGGAGATTTGGACGGGATAGAGGAGTTAGGAATCGGGGAGATGATGGCCTGAGT
The DNA here is from genome assembly GCA_008635985.1 of Ficus erecta. Taxonomy (NCBI): domain Eukaryota; kingdom Viridiplantae; phylum Streptophyta; class Magnoliopsida; order Rosales; family Moraceae; genus Ficus; species Ficus erecta. Next base: position 17,727 of record BKCH01001897.1, on the reverse strand, counting down.
GGCATCAAAATGAAGATACCGTCTTTCCAAGGAAAATCTGATCCCGAAGCATACTTAGAATGGGAGAAGAAAATGGAGTTCATCTTTGACTGTCACACCTACTCCGAAGCGAAAAAGGTAAAATTAGCCGTAATTGAATTTTCTGATTACGCTATAACTTGGTGGGATCAGCTTGTCATTAATAGGAGAAGAAATAGAGAGCGACCTATCGAGTCATGGGATGAGATGAAGGCTGTGATGAGGAAGCGATTTGTGCCAACGTACTACTACCGGGAGTTGTACAACAAGCTGCAAAATCTTAAGCAAGGCAGCCGGAGTGTGGAGGAGTATCATAAGGAGATGGAGATCATGATGGTCCGCGCAAATATCGAAGAGGACCAGGAAGCTACAATGGCAAGGTTTTGGCAGGCTTAAACCGAGAAATTCACAATGCCGTTGAGTTACAACATTATGTGGAGTTGGAGGACATGGTACACATGGCTGTCAAAATTGAGAATCAACTCAAGAGGAGGGGCAGTAACATGCGTCCAAGCCAAAACCCGAGTACCTCAGCTTGGAAGGCGCACACATGGAAGAAAGATGAGAAGCAACTCAATCCAAGGCCAAAAGCCGAACAAAAACAAGTTGCGGACAGCCATAGGAACCAAGGTAAATCCGAATCTTCCACTTCTCGGAATCGTGATATCAAGTGTTTTCAATGTCAAGGCAGGGGGCATATATCAAGCCAATGTCCGAACAAACGAGCAATGGTGATGCGGGACAACGGCGAGATTGAGACCGACGAGGATTCGGACCATGATTCTATGCCTTCATTAGAGGATGCCGACGATGAGGAGTACGCTGTCCAAGGCGACTTGTTGGTTGCAAGGAGAGCTCTAAGTTTAGGAAAAGAAAACGGCTTTGAATGGAACCGCGACCCGATGCCTAACAAGAAGCACGAACCTTGGTATGCGAGGACGCCACAATCAGTTATGGAAGGACTGATTGATAAGTCGGTTGAACGCCACGGAATTCTCCGATAAGTTCAAGAAGTTCGTTTAAGAACCAAAGAGGATTAGCCTCAAAATTTCATATGAAAACTGATCTGCCTTCAACAATAATTTCGTACACATATATAGGTATTTCCCTTTGTGGAATTTCTAGTCCTTAATTGCCCAAGGAATTTTTGGCAATTCACTAAGCTAAAAAGGGAAATAACTATTCTGAAGTAATAAAACTAAAACAAATAAGGTAAGTTCCCTAATTGCCTTTAAAGCCTTACAATATGCAAAAAATAAAAAGGAAACTAAATAATGGAGCAATCAATACTGATTCTTGTCGCCAATTATTGCCTCAAAACTGGAAAGTTCTCTAAACGGAAGAACGACAGCTAACGATCTTGCAAGCGTAATTACTTGGTCTCTTCTAGCACTTGAATCACGCATTTGATGGACTGGTCACCGCTTGTAATTCCCTCGATGGGCCTCCACGCAATAGCTTGAGACCATGTTGCTCGAATCAGCCCATTAAGTGCATCTTTGAATTTCTTTGCGCGAGCCCTCGTAACCGGACCAATGGGAACTTGAATTGGATCTGAATAAGCTTCATCCCATGTGCTCGTGCCTTTGCTACCGACGTCCTCATCATTAACACAAGCGATTCCAACAATGTTTGAGCCTTTTTCTGTACCTGATTCTGGAAACAAAAGTTTGGATGCAGCTACCTAGGGGGATTGATAGAGGCACTGCCTTCCTTCTCAGGAAGGGATCAAATCATTCATTCGGGCGCACAGTTTTCTTAGCGGTAATGCCAATCAGGTTGTTCAGAGAATGGCGCTAGTGTACCTCCCAGCTGGGCCTTAAGAGCAAAGTACTTTTCAGTGGGGGTTAGCCAAGAAAAGAGAGAGAGGGGGTACTAGTGGAAGTAGGAACGTAAGTTGGCTGTTAAGGAGAGAATGGAGTGGCATATGTCAGACCGGAGAGATCATCCTACTTATCAGCTAGTTATCGGCTAGCTCAATCACAAAGCGGGCATCTCCATGATATACTCAGCCAGCTTGCTCTCTCATCCCTCCTACCTACCTATGCTTCTATTCCCTTCACTGGTTGATCGACGAGTCCACTGGCATCTGGAGCAGTATATGTAACTAAAAGATATGCCACTAGACCAGATGCTCGTTATAAAGGCTACGAACCTTACAACGGGCTATAGCTTTGTTGGAATTGATTCTGATCGAGGTAGTGTATGGGGATGCATCTAAATCCGCGTATGGAACCACAATCTCTGCCGCTAGCTTTGCACTCAGAGGATCTGAAAATGGCTCCACCAAATAATGAAGCAGCATTTCCCTCAGCAGCATATCCAGTTTATTCCAAACTAACATATCTTTTTTCTCCTGAACCAAAGGATCCCTTTGATCCCGCGGATTCCGCTTTTTCTGAATCAACATCTAATTTAAGCTAGGTCAGTCATAGGGTTATTTCCAGTCTAGTCTAGAATCAACACCAAACAAAGCAAAACCTTAACTACGTACAAGATACCTGTGAAAGCCCTAACCATGGTGGACGCATGCACTCGCAACACAAAAGTCAAGCGAAAGATGCCCCTCCATATGATGGCTTCCTATACCGTACACTAGCAGCATACAGAGCCAGTTCCCCGATACAACATTGAATCTGATATACTTTATAGAAAAAGGATTACATTCAGGCTATTCCTGTCGTAAAAGCCAATAAAAAAAGAAGCAGTTTTACTCAAAGAAAAGCTGCCAAGTAGGAGAAGCAGCCAAAGAAGGAACCCAAGCTAACGCAAATCTCCGCAAACTAGCTGCAGTTGAAGGCGCTTCGACTTGAGAGGAAGAAGTGGAGAAGGAAGCGACAAGTTCCTCATATAGGCACGGCCACCACCCATTAGGGGTCCGAAACGACGCTTTCTCTGGGCAGAAGTCTAGCTCAATTTTCAATGTTTAGCAATGCCGATACTGCATATCGCGCATGCCATTGATTCTGATAAACATCACAGAAAACTTCTGCTTTAAGCTATAGCTAGGTCTGAGCCCCTTTCTAATAAAGTTTCGTCTCTTCTTTCCCCATTTACAGAGGATTGACTAACCCACGGATATGTTGTCACATTTAGCTCAGCCTGTTATAGCAAGCAAGCGAAGCCTACTTCTACTTTGTTGGAGAGAAATCCTTCCCCTAATGCTATTTGATCAGCGGATCATAAATGAGCCCAGCTTCGCTAAACTCGCACCGACCGTTAAATATGCAGGTAGCTCTTCACGAAAGATTGTTGGCGTGGCTCCCATAAGAAGGCTGATAAGGAAACCTATGAGACCGCCTTGTTCTAATATTTTTCCTAAAGAGCAAAAGATTACTATACTAGTGCATGCAAACTGAAATCTTAGAGCACCTTGAAAAGAAATGGTTCGGGCGAGAGGGCCGGTGGGGTCAGAAGAGTTCAGAGAAGGTTGGATCCGGGAAGGCTTAAGCCAATACCGAGGCTTTTGAAACCGATCGATATGCAGACGCTGCAAAAGCAAATGAATTCGATTCCGAGCTGATAGGTTGGGGCTTGGAAGGCCATTTTTCAAATCCAGGGGATGAGCCTTTAAGCGAGAAGAGGCATATGAAGCATCTGACTTCGCTTCCTCTTCTTCTCGTGTAGATGGCACTTCTTCTTGTATAGATGGCACCCCCCCTTGAGTCCACCTGGCAGAATCGTATAGACGAGACTACCCTGACGAATCTATCTTCCCTTGCCTCCACAAAAGCAGCATTTCCTGATACGCATACAGTGGTTGGTCCAGAAACAGTGGGATCTTTCCCTATTAGTAGGGTCCCGTTCTTTATTGTTTAGGGAGTTCTACTGTGTCAGATACACTAGCCTTAGAGTATGGCAACGAACACTGACTTGGTACGAGCTTTTCAAGTGGTGATGCCAGACGACAACTCCTTCTGTTGTCGCATCGTCGGTTTTAATTAAAGGTGGGGTTGCAAACGAAGGAGAATAAGAAGAGGTTCGCTCGGCAAGTGAGGGCTCGATCTCAATCAAACAACTAACAAGTTATCCAAACATTGCTGCTAACAAGCCAAGCTACTCCATATGGTGGGTATCTAACCTCCTGACTGGAAGATTAGGGCTTCTTCCCAGCCAGAGGCATCCGAAACTGGAGAATCAACCCTCGCATAAACATACGACTAAACTATATGCGGCAGGTTGGTTTAAAAGGGAAAGAAAAAAGCGCCCTAGGGGAAGCCTTGAAATGAGAAAAAAGGTGACATACATTCCTTTCGGGGACATAATAGTGATGACTATCGAGCACACTCTGTTATATCGATCCCAATCAATGGTTTTTGGGGGAAGTCGATGTTTGCTTTCCCCCTATGCTTTATGACATGTTTTCTCTTCTCCGTAGTGATCAGTGTATGCACGTAGCGTCACAGTCAATCTTTCATGCTTGGTTCTGGTCGCGCTCTTCTTCTAACTGTAGGAGTGCCACGCCGTGTGTTACTTGATGAGGATGTCAGTAGCAAAGGCAGGAGCACATGGGATGAAGCTTATTCAGATCCAATTCAAGTTCCCATTGGTCCGGTTACGAGGGCTCGCGCAAAGAAATTCAAAGATGCACTTAATGGGCTGATTCGAGCAACTTGGTCTCAGGCTATTGCGTGGAGGCCCATCGAGGGAATTACAAGCGGTGACCAGTCCAACAAATGCGTGATTCAAGTGCTAGAAGAGACCAAGTAATTACGCTTGCAAGATCGTTAGCTGTCGTTCTTCCGTTTAGAGAACTTTCCAGTTTTGAGGCAATAATTTGCGACAAGAATCAGTATTGATTGCTCTATTATTCAGTTTCCTTTTTATTTTGGCATATTGTAAGGCTTTAAAGCCAATTAGGGAACTTACCTTATTTGTTTTAGTCTTATTTACTTCAGAATAGTTATTTCCCTTTTTAGCTTAGTGAATTGCCAAAACTTCCTTGGGCAATTAAGGACTAGAAATTCCACAAAGGGAAATACCTATATATGTGTACGAAATTATTATTGAAGGCAGATCAGTTTTCATATGAAATTTTGAGGCTAATCCTCTTTGGTTCTTAAACGAACTTCTTGAACTTATCGGAGAATTCCGTGGCGTTCAACCGACTTATCAATCAGTCCTTCCATAACTGATTGTGGCGTCCTCGCATACCAAGGTTCGTGCTTCTTGTTAGGCAACGGGTCGCGGTTCCATTCAAAACCGTTTAGGATTTCGATCTTGGAGACTAAATTGATTACGGGTTTCGTCACAAGTTGGCGTGGTTCGTATCATTTGGTATCAGAGCCTAGGGTTCTAATCAGGTTTTGCTTATCCTATCCTTTTAATTTTTCGTTTACGTTCTAATAATCTTGAGTCTTGATTCACAGAATTGATTCGGTATTAAAAAAAAAAAAAAAAAAAAACGTCAAAAAAAAAAAAAAAAAAATTTGTTGGCCGAAATTCTTCAAGAACTTAGGGTTAATTAGGTTTTCTTGTTATTGCTGGGATTGGATTTCGTGGGGATTAATAATCCTTTTGTTTGCTATCAGTCGAAACTGTGTTGGAGAGACTGTTTAAAAAAAAAAAAAAAAAAATCCAGATTATCAAAAAAAATAAAAAATAAAAAAAAGTTGTCTGGATACATTTCTTAAATTTTTTTTCGGCTGTTTCTTGTTAGTCAGGGTTTGGGGAAGTCTAAAATTACGTTTCTTTTGGGGGTGTTAATTCTGAGCCTATTTTCTGTTCGCGTTTGTTATCATTCTGTATCTAATCTACGCTTTCTTGGTAAATTGGTTTGTGAATTGCCACGGGAGATTCGATATTGATTTGATTAGTTCTATAAGAACTGAGTGAGGATTAACGAGTGGAAAAAGGCAAGAGAGGCGAGAGCATTAGAGAGAACAAAAGCCCAAAGGTATTGAGTGTAAACACGAGAGAAATTGTGTGAAAAACCAGTTCAAGAGAGAAACACGTAAGGGAGTGTGGTAAGGTCCTGTGCATTATTTCTAACTTTGTTTTGCAGCATATATATATATAAATAATGTCAAACAACAGCAAAAACACTACCGAAGGTACCGCTGGAGCGGCAGATCCGAAACTCCTCATGGAAGCGATGATGGGAGAGATGAGGAGAATGTTGAGAGGAGAGTTGGAGCAGCTACATGAGAGGGTAGACCGAATAGAAAACGCACGAGTGGAACAGCCACAACATGTTCCTCACGCGCGTAGGCGAGAGAGGGTACCGGTTAGAGGAGAGGCCCATGATTACTACGGAATTGATGGGGATGAGTTCGATGAGGGAGAAGACTCCGCGGGTAGCCACAGGAGATTTGGACGGGATAGAGGAGTTAGGAATCGGGGAGATGATGGTCTGAGTGGCATCAAAATGAAGATACCTTCTTTCCAAGGAAAATCTGATCCCGAAGCATACTTAGAATGGGAGAAGAAAATGGAGTTCATCTTTGACTGTCACACCTACTCCGACGCGAAAAAGGTAAAATTAGCCGTAATTGAATTTTCTGATTACGCTATAACTTGGTGGGATCAGCTTGTCATTAATAGGAGAAGAAATAGAGAGCGACCTATCGAGTCATGGGATGAGATGAAGGCTGTGATGAGGAAGCGATTTGTGCCAACGTACTACTACCGGGAGTTGTACAACAAGCTGCAAAATCTTAAGCAAGGCAGCCGGAGTGTGGAGGAGTATCATAAGGAGATGGAGATCATGATGGTCCGCGCAAATATCGAAGAGGACCAGGAAGCTACAATGGCAAGGTTTTTGGCAGGCTTGAACCGAGAAATTCACAATGCCGTTGAGTTACAACATTACGTGGAGTTGGAGGACATGGTGCACATGGCTGTCAAAATTGAGAATCAACTCAAGAGGAGGGGCAGTAACATGCGTCCAAGCCAAAACCCGAGTACCTCAGCTTGGAAGGCGCACCCATGGAAGAAGGATGAGAAGCAACTCAACCCAAGGCCAAAAGCCGAACAAAAACAAGATGAGGCCAGCCATAGGAACCAAGGTAAATCCGATTCTTCCACTTCTCGGAATCGTGATATCAAGTGTTTTAAATGTCAAGGCAGGGGTCATATATCAAGCCAATGTCCGAACAAACGAGCAATGGTGATGCGGGACAACGGTGAGATTGAGACCGACGAGGATTCGGACCATGATTCTATGCCTTCATTAGAGGATGCCGACGATGAGGAGTACGCTGTCCAAGGCGACTTGTTGGTTGCAAGGAGAGCCCTAAGTGTGCAAGCCAGAGAAGACGAAGAGGAGCAACGGGAAAACATCTTTCATACTAGGTGCCATGTCAAGAACAAGGTATGTAGTGTGATTATCGATGGTGGGAGTTGCACTAACGTTGCTAGCATAACCATGGTAGAAAAGTTAGGGCTGCCAACAATAAAGCATCCTCGACCTTATAAACTGCAGTGGTTGAATGATAGTGGGGAGATAAGGGTGAATAAACAAGTGTTAGTTTCTTTTCGCATTGGAAGATATGAGGATGAAGTTTTGTGCGATGTGGTTCCGATGCAAGCTGGGCACTTGTTATTAGGCAGGCCATGGCAATTTGATCGACGAGTAAAACACGACGGCTTCACCAACAAGTACTCGTTCGTTCACAACCAAAGAACGGTCACTCTTGTCCCGTTAACTCCAAAGCAGGTCTATGAAGACCAAGTGAGCTTACAGCGAGAAAGTGAGAAAAAGAAAATGAGTGAGGAAAAATCAAGAGTGGGAGTGCAGAGAGAGAGTTCGGCCAGTGAGAGAAAAAAAGAAGAGGTAGCCGAGAAAAAGGAAAGCAAAGAGAGAAAGGGAGATAAAATCGAGAGGATTGAAAAGACTACACAACAAGCTCATGAGAGAAAAGCAGAGAGAAAAACAAATTTTTATGCGAGAGGCGGTGAGATCAGGAGGGCGATGTTCTTAAATCAGCCAATGATTGTACTTTTGTACAAAGAGGCACTTTTAAACACTAACGATCTTGACCCTACCTTGCCTAGTTTTGTTGTTTCTCTATTGCAGGAATTCGAGGATGTATTTCCGAACGAGGTGCCTGATGGTTTACCACCAATTCGGGGAATAGAACATCAGATAGATTTCGTGCCAGGCGCTTCAATTCCAAACCGACCGGCTTATAGAAGCAATCCCGAGGAGACAAAGGAGCTTCAAAGGCAAGTTGGTGAGTTGATGAAAAAGGGGCATGTGAGAGAAAGTATGAGCCCGTGCGCCGTTCCGGTTTTACTTGTGCCCAAGAAAGATGGGACATGGAGGATGTGCGTAGATTGCAGAGCGATTAACAATATCACGGTAAAAGTATCGCCATCCTATACCTCGACTAGATGATATGTTAGATGAATTACATGGAGCTTCTGTGTTTTCAAAAATTGACTTGAAAAGTGGGTATCATCAAATTCGCATGAAAGCGGGAGACGAGTGGAAGACTGCCTTTAAAACGAAACAAGGTTTATATGAGTGGTTAGTAATGCCTTTTGGCTTAACCAATGCGCCTAGCACATTTATGCGTCTAATGAACCATGTTTTACGAGCATTTATTGGCAGGTTTGTTGTTGTGTATTTTGATGATATACTCATTTATAGCAAAGACTTGGACCAACATGAAGCGCATTTAAAATCTGTTTTGGATGTGCTTAGAGAGGAAAAATTGTATGCTAACCTCAAGAAGTGTACTTTTTGCACGGATAAGCTTGTGTTTCTTGGTTTTGTTGTTAGTGCTGAAGGTATACAGGTTGACGAAGAGAAGGTGCGAGCCATTCGGGAATGGCCAAGTCCAACTAGCGTGGGTAACGTAAGGAGTTTTCATGGACTTGCTAGTTTTTATCGGCGGTTTGTGAAAGATTTCAGTACCATCGCCGCACCACTGACTGAAGTGATCAAGAAGGACGTTGGGTTTAGATGGGGAGAGGAGCAAGAAAGGGCATTCCAATTAATCAAGGATAAGTTGACCAATGCTCCATTGTTATCTTTACCTAATTTTTCCAAAACTTTTGAAATTGAATGTGATGCTTCAGGTGTTGGAATTGGTGCCGTTTTGATGCAGGATAGGCGACCAATAGCATATTTCAGTGAGAAGCTGAACGGAGCAGCTCTTAATTACCCAACCTATGATAAAGAGTTGTATGCGTTGGTTCGGGCGTTAGAGACATGGCAGCACTACCTATGGCCTAAGGAATTCGTGATTCACACCGACCACGAGTCCTTGAAACACTTGAAGAGCCAACATAAGCTGAACAAGAGGCATGCTCGATGGGTGGAATTCATAGAGACGTTTCCGTATGTCATTCGCTACAAGCAAGGTAAGGAAAATGTCGTTGCGGATGCGCTCTCTCGCAGGTACGCGTTAATCTCAACTCTTGATGCTAAACTGCTAGGTTTTGAACATATCAAGGAATTATATGCTCATGATCGTGACTTTAGTGTTGAGTATCAAGCTTGTGAGAAATTCGCTAGTGGTAAGTACTTTAGGCATGAGGGATACTTGTTTCGGGAGAATAAATTGTGTGTGCCTAATTGTTCGATAAGAGATTTGTTAGTGAGAGAATCCCATGGGGGAGGGTTAATGGGACACTTTGGAGTTGCCAAGACCCTAGCTGTTTTACAAGAACATTTCTATTGGCCGCATATGAGACGCGATGTTGAGAGGCTTTGTGATAGATGTGTAACTTGTAGGCAGGCTAAATCGAGAGTGCAGCCCAACGGTTTGTACACCCCTTTGCCAATCCCTCGTGAACCTTGGACTGATATCTCAATGGACTTTGTATTAGGTTTGCCTAGGTCTAAACGGGGAAGAGATTCGGTGTTTGTGGTCGTGGATAGGTTTTCCAAGATGGCACATTTTATCCCATGCCATAAGACGGATGATGCTTCCAATGTTGCTGATTTGTTCTTTAGGGAAATTGTGAGACTTCATGGTATGCCTAGGACAATTGTTTCTGATAGGGACGCCAAGTTCTTAAGCTATTTTTGGAAAACTTTGTGGGCTAAGTTAGGGACTAAGTTGTTGTTTTCGACTACTTGTCACCCTCAAACCGATGGTCAAACAGAAGTTGTGAATAGGACATTGTCTACCTTGTTGCGGGCTATCATTAAAAAGAACATCAAAACTTGGGAGGAATGTTTACCACATGTCGAGTTTGCTTATAATCGCTCTGTACATTCTGCTACTCAATTTTCACCGTTTGAAATTGTTTACGGTTTTAATCCTTTAACCCCTTTGGATTTAATGCCATTACCTTTGTCTGCGCGTGTGAATTTAGATGGCAAAAGAAAAGCTGAACTTGTTAAGCAGATACACGAGAAGGCACGACTCAACATCGAGCGACGGACCAAGCAATATGCCAAACAAGCCAACAAAGGGCGTCACAAGCTCATCTTCGAGCCCGGCGATTGGGTGTGGTTGCACTTCCGCAAAGAACGATTTCCAGAACAAAGAAAGTCTAAGTTGTTGCCTAGAGGGGACGGTCCTTTTCAAATCCTTGAAAGGATCAATGATAATGCGTACAAGTTAGACCTGCCAGGTGAGTATGGTGTAAGTGCTACGTTTAACGTTTCTGATCTAAGTCCATTTGATGCAGGCGACGATTTGAGGACAAATCCTTCTCAAGAGGAGGGGAATGATGAGGATGTCAGTAGCAAAGGCAGGAGCACATGGGATGAAGCTTATTCAGATCCAATTCAAGTTCCCATTGGTCCGGTTACGAGGGCTCGCGCAAAGAAATTCAAAGATGCACTTAATGGGCTGATTCGAGCAACTTGGTCTCAGGCTATTGCGTGGAGGCCCATCGAGGGAATTACAAGCGGTGACCAGTCCAACAAATGCGTGATTCAAGTGCTAGAAGAGACCAAGTAATTACGCTTGCAAGATCGTTAGCTGTCGTTCTTCCGTTTAGAGAACTTTCCAGTTTTGAGGCAATAATTTGCGACAAGAATCAGTATTGATTGCTCTATTATTCAGTTTCCTTTTTATTTTGGCATATTGTAAGGCTTTAAAGCCAATTAGGGAACTTACCTTATTTGTTTTAGTCTTATTTACTTCAGAATAGTTATTTCCCTTTTTAGCTTAGTGAATTGCCAAAACTTCCTTGGGCAATTAAGGACTAGAAATTCCACAAAGGGAAATACCTATATATGTGTACGAAATTATTATTGAAGGCAGATCAGTTTTCATATGAAATTTTGAGGCTAATCCTCTTTGGTTCTTAAACGAACTTCTTGAACTTATCGGAGAATTCCGTGGCGTTCAACCGACTTATCAATCAGTCCTTCCATAACTGATTGTGGCGTCCTCGCATACCAAGGTTCGTGCTTCTTGTTAGGCAACGGGTCGCGGTTCCATTCAAAACCGTTTAGGATTTCGATCTTGGAGACTAAATTGATTACGGGTTTCGTCACAAGTTGGCGTGGTTCGTATCATTTGGTATCAGAGCCTAGGGTTCTAATCAGGTTTTGCTTATCCTATCCTTTTAATTTTTCGTTTACGTTCTAATAATCTTGAGTCTTGATTCACAGAATTGATTCGGTATTAAAAAAAAAAAAAAAAAAAAAAACGTCAAAAAAAAAAAAAAAAAATTGTTGGCCGAAATTCTTCAAGAACTTAGGGTTAATTAGGTTTTCTTGTTATTGCTGGGATTGGAATTTCGTGGGGATTAATAATCCTTTTGTTTGCTATCAGTCGAAACTGTGTTGGAGAGACTGTTTAAAAAAAAAAAAAAAAAAAATCCAGATTATCAAAAAAATAAAAAATAAAAAAAAGTTGTCTGGATACATTTCTTAAATTTTTTTCGGCTGTTTCTTGTTAGTCAGGGTTTGGGGAAGTCTAAAATTACGTTTCTTTTGGGGGTGTTAATTCTGAGCCTATTTTCTGTTCGCGTTTGTTATCATTCTGTATCTAATCTACGCTTTCTTGGTAAATTGGTTTGTGAATTGCCACGGGAGATTCGATATTGATTTGATTAGTTCTATAAGAACTGAGTGAGGATTAACGAGTGGAAAAAGGCAAGAGAGGCGAGAGCATTAGAGAGAACAAAAGCCCAAAGGTATTGAGTGTAAACACGAGAGAAATTGTGTGAAAAACCAGTTCAAGAGAGAAACACGTAAGGGAGTGTGGTAAGGTCCTGTGCATTATTTCTAACTTTGTTTTGCAGCATATATATATATAAATAATGTCAAACAACAGCAAAAACACTACCGAAGGTACCGCTGGAGCGGCAGATCCGAAACTCCTCATGGAAGCGATGATGGGAGAGATGAGGAGAATGTTGAGAGGAGAGTTGGAGCAGCTACATGAGAGGGTAGACCGAATAGAAAACGCACGAGTGGAACAGCCACAACATGTTCCTCACGCGCGTAGGCGAGAGAGGGTACCGGTTAGAGGAGAGGCCCATGATTACTACGGAATTGATGGGGATGAGTTCGATGAGGGAGAAGACTCCGCGGGTAGCCACAGGAGATTTGGACGGGATAGAGGAGTTAGGAATCGGGGAGATGATGGTCTGAGTGGCATCAAAATGAAGATACCTTCTTTCCAAGGAAAATCTGATCCCGAAGCATACTTAGAATGGGAGAAGAAAATGGAGTTCATCTTTGACTGTCACACCTACTCCGACGCGAAAAAGGTAAAATTAGCCGTAATTGAATTTTCTGATTACGCTATAACTTGGTGGGATCAGCTTGTCATTAATAGGAGAAGAAATAGAGAGCGACCTATCGAGTCATGGGATGAGATGAAGGCTGTGATGAGGAAGCGATTTGTGCCAACGTACTACTACCGGGAGTTGTACAACAAGCTGCAAAATCTTAAGCAAGGCAGCCGGAGTGTGGAGGAGTATCATAAGGAGATGGAGATCATGATGGTCCGCGCAAATATCGAAGAGGACCAGGAAGCTACAATGGCAAGGTTTTTGGCAGGCTTGAACCGAGAAATTCACAATGCCGTTGAGTTACAACATTACGTGGAGTTGGAGGACATGGTGCACATGGCTGTCAAAATTGAGAATCAACTCAAGAGGAGGGGCAGTAACATGCGTCCAAGCCAAAACCCGAGTACCTCAGCTTGGAAGGCGCACCCATGGAAGAAGGATGAGAAGCAACTCAACCCAAGGCCAAAAGCCGAACAAAAACAAGATGAGGCCAGCCATAGGAACCAAGGTAAATCCGATTCTTCCACTTCTCGGAATCGTGATATCAAGTGTTTTAAATGTCAAGGCAGGGGTCATATATCAAGCCAATGTCCGAACAAACGAGCAATGGTGATGCGGGACAACGGTGAGATTGAGACCGACGAGGATTCGGACCATGATTCTATGCCTTCATTAGAGGATGCCGACGATGAGGAGTACGCTGTCCAAGGCGACTTGTTGGTTGCAAGGAGAGCCCTAAGTGTGCAAGCCAGAGAAGACGAAGAGGAGCAACGGGAAAACATCTTTCATACTAGGTGCCATGTCAAGAACAAGGTATGTAGTGTGATTATCGATGGTGGGAGTTGCACTAACGTTGCTAGCATAACCATGGTAGAAAAGTTAGGGCTGCCAACAATAAAGCATCCTCGACCTTATAAACTGCAGTGGTTGAATGATAGTGGGGAGATAAGGGTGAATAAACAAGTGTTAGTTTCTTTTCGCATTGGAAGATATGAGGATGAAGTTTTGTGCGATGTGGTTCCGATGCAAGCTGGGCACTTGTTATTAGGCAGGCCATGGCAATTTGATCGACGAGTAAAACACGACGGCTTCACCAACAAGTACTCGTTCGTTCACAACCAAAGAACGGTCACTCTTGTCCCGTTAACTCCAAAGCAGGTCTATGAAGACCAAGTGAGCTTACAGCGAGAAAGTGAGAAAAAGAAAATGAGTGAGGAAAAATCAAGAGTGGGAGTGCAGAGAGAGAGTTCGGCCAGTGAGAGAAAAAAAGAAGAGGTAGCCGAGAAAAAGGAAAGCAAAGAGAGAAAGGGAGATAAAATCGAGAGGATTGAAAAGACTACACAACAAGCTCATGAGAGAAAAGCAGAGAGAAAAACAAATTTTTATACGAGAGGCGGTGAGATCAGGAGGGCGATGTTCTTAAATCAGCCAATGATTGTACTTTTGTACAAAGAGGCACTTTTAAACACTAACGATCTTGACCCTACCTTGCCTAGTTTTGTTGTTTCTCTATTGCAGGAATTCGAGGATGTATTTCCGAACGAGGTGCCTGATGGTTTACCACCAATTCGGGGAATAGAACATCAGATAGATTTCGTGCCAGGCGCTTCAATTCCAAACCGACCGGCTTATAGAAGCAATCCCGAGGAGACAAAGGAGCTTCAAAGGCAAGTTGGTGAGTTGATGAAAAAGGGGCATGTGAGAGAAAGTATGAGCCCGTGCGCCGTTCCGGTTTTACTTGTGCCCAAGAAAGATGGGACATGGAGGATGTGCGTAGATTGCAGAGCGATTAACAATATCACGGTAAAATATCGCCATCCTATACCTCGACTAGATGATATGTTAGATGAATTACATGGAGCTTCTGTGTTTTCAAAAATTGACTTGAAAAGTGGGTATCATCAAATTCGCATGAAAGCGGGAGACGAGTGGAAGACTGCCTTTAAAACGAAACAAGGTTTATATGAGTGGTTAGTAATGCCATTTGGCTTAACCAATGCGCCTAGCACATTTATGCGTCTAATGAACCATGTTTTACGAGCATTTATTGGCAGGTTTGTTGTTGTGTATTTTGATGATATACTCATTTATAGCAAAGACTTGGACCAACATGAAGCGCATTTAAAATCTGTTTTGGATGTGCTTAGAGAGGAAAAATTGTATGCTAACCTCAAGAAGTGTACTTTTTGCACGGATAAGCTTGTGTTTCTTGGTTTTGTTGTTAGTGCTGAAGGTATACAGGTTGACGAAGAGAAGGTGCGAGCCATTCGGGAATGGCCAAGTCCAACTAGCGTGGGTAACGTAAGGAGTTTTCATGGACTTGCTAGTTTTTATCGGCGGTTTGTGAAAGATTTCAGTACCATCGCCGCACCACTGACTGAAGTGATCAAGAAGGACGTTGGGTTTAGATGGGGAGAGGAGCAAGAAAGGGCATTCCAATTAATCAAGGATAAGTTGACCAATGCTCCATTGTTATCTTTACCTAATTTTTTCCAAAACTTTTGAAATTGAATGTGATGCTTCAGGTGTTGGAATTGGTGCCGTTTTGATGCAGGATAGGCGACCAATAGCATATTTCAGTGAGAAGCTGAACGGAGCAGCTCTTAATTACCCAACCTATGATAAAGAGTTGTATGCGTTGGTTCGGGCGTTAGAGACATGGCAGCACTACCTATGGCCTAAGGAATTCGTGATTCACACCGACCACGAGTCCTTGAAACACTTGAAGAGCCAACATAAGCTGAACAAGAGGCATGCTCGATGGGTGGAATTCATAGAGACGTTTCCGTATGTCATTCGCTACAAGCAAGGTAAGGAAAATGTCGTTGCGGATGCGCTCTCTCGCAGGTACGCGTTAATCTCAACTCTTGATGCTAAACTGCTAGGTTTTGAACATATCAAGGAATTATATGCTCATGATCGTGACTTTAGTGTTGAGTATCAAGCTTGTGAGAAATTCGCTAGTGGTAAGTACTTTAGGCATGAGGGATACTTGTTTCGGGAGAATAAATTGTGTGTGCCTAATTGTTCGATAAGAGATTTGTTAGTGAGAGAATCCCATGGGGGAGGGTTAATGGGACACTTTGGAGTTGCCAAGACCCTAGCTGTTTTACAAGAACATTTCTATTGGCCGCATATGAGACGCGATGTTGAGAGGCTTTGTGATAGATGTGTAACTTGTAGGCAGGCTAAATCGAGAGTGCAGCCCAACGGTTTGTACACCCCTTTGCCAATCCCTCGTGAACCTTGGACTGATATCTCAATGGACTTTGTATTAGGTTTGCCTAGGTCTAAACGGGGAAGAGATTCGGTGTTTGTGGTCGTGGATAGGTTTTCCAAGATGGCACATTTTAATCCCATGCCACTAAGACAGGATGATGCTTCCAATGTTGCTGATTTGTTCTTTAGGGAAATTGTGAGACTTCATGGTATGCCTAGGACAATTGTTTCTGATAGGGACGCCAAGTTCTTAAGCTATTTTTGGAAAACTTTGTGGGCTAAGTTAGGGACTAAGTTGTTATTTTCGACTACTTGTCACCCTCAAACCGATGGTCAAACAGAAGTTGTGAATAGGACATTGTCTACCTTGTTGCGGGCTATCATTAAAAAGAACATCAAAACTTGGGAGGAATGTTTACCACATGTCGAGTTTGCTTATAATCGCTCTGTACATTCTGCTACTCAATTTTCACCGTTTGAAATTGTTTACGGTTTTAATCCTTTAACCCCTTTGGATTTAATGCCATTACCTTTGTCTGCGCGTGTGAATTTAGATGGCAAAAGAAAAGCTGAACTTGTTAAGCAGATACACGAGAAGGCACGACTCAACATCGAGCGACGGACCAAGCAATATGCCAAACAAGCCAACAAAGGGCGTCACAAGCTCATCTTCGAGCCCGGCGATTGGGTGTGGTTGCACTTCCGCAAAGAACGATTTCCAGAACAAAGAAAGTCTAAGTTGTTGCCTAGAGGGGACGGTCCTTTTCAAATCCTTGAAAGGATCAATGATAATGCGTACAAGTTAGACCTGCCAGGTGAGTATGGTGTAAGTGCTACGTTTAACGTTTCTGATCTAAGTCCATTTGATGCAGGCGACGATTTGAGGACAAATCCTTCTCAAGAGGAGGGGAATGATGAGGATGTCAGTAGCAAAGGCAGGAGCACATGGGATGAAGCTTATTCAGATCCAATTCAAGTTCCCATTGGTCCGGTTACGAGGGCTCGCGCAAAGAAATTCAAAGATGCACTTAATGGGCTGATTCGAGCAACTTGGTCTCAGGCTATTGCGTGGAGGCCCATCGAGGGAATTACAAGCGGTGACCAGTCCAACAAATGCGTGATTCAAGTGCTAGAAGAGACCAAGTAATTACGCTTGCAAGATCGTTAGCTGTCGTTCTTCCGTTTAGAGAACTTTCCAGTTTTGAGGCAATAATTTGCGACAAGAATCAGTATTGATTGCTCTATTATTCAGTTTCCTTTTTATTTTGGCATATTGTAAGGCTTTAAAGCCAATTAGGGAACTTACCTTATTTGTTTTAGTCTTATTTACTTCAGAATAGTTATTTCCCTTTTTAGCTTAGTGAATTGCCAAAACTTCCTTGGGCAATTAAGGACTAGAAATTCCACAAAGGGAAATACCTATATATGTGTACGAAATTATTATTGAAGGCAGATCAGTTTTCATATGAAATTTTGAGGCTAATCCTCTTTGGTTCTTAAACGAACTTCTTGAACTTATCGGAGAATTCCGTGGCGTTCAACCGACTTATCAATCAGTCCTTCCATAACTGATTGTGGCGTCCTCGCATACCAAGGTTCGTGCTTCTTGTTAGGCAACGGGTCGCGGTTCCATTCAAAACCGTTTAGGATTTCGATCTTGGAGACTAAATTGATTACGGGTTTCGTCACAAGTTGGCGTGGTTCGTATCACTTTGCATAGGCTACACAAGCTCCAAAGCGATAGAAGCTTTTTTACGCACACTCAGACAAAGATTGAGGTGAGGGTCGCCCGCCTCGTACTTCCTATTAAGGGAAGCATTCGTTCCTAACGCTATTCTA
>BKCH01001896.1:0-27202 GCA_008635985.1 Ficus erecta | reverse complement strand
GGAGATGAAATTCCCTTCTTTGAATGTGCAACCTCAATTCCTAGGAAGTATTTCAGTATTCTAGTTCCTTGATCTCGAATTCCTTGGTCAAGTACTACTTCAAGACATGTCTCTTGTTTTGATCATTCCCTGTCATGATGATATCATCAACATATACCAAGAGAGCACTCCACTCCACCTGAATTCGAATGCTTCACAAACAACATATGATCTCCTTGGCTCTGTCTATATCCCATCTCTATAATCACCTTTGCAAATCTTCCAAACCATGCCCTTGGAGATTGCTTGATCCCATACAAGGCATTCTTGAGATTGCATACTTGATTGGTAGCTATGTTTCTTCCGAATCCAAGTGGAATCTCCATATAAATCTCCTCTTCAAGATTGTTGATGGTGTAATTTCTCCTACATCGAAAGACCATCTTTTCACCGTTGAACGGGGTGCACGAGAACGAGTAGACTAATTTTCACATCAGTGGAGAAGATCCGATGACCCTTATATACCCAACCATACTAGATAAGTTAGTTGTTAAGGACCTTTCTCCGGCACCCGTGTTGGTCTACCACCACCACCATTGTGCTGCTTCTCGAAGTAGCTCTCCTTTGGGGATCTTGAGCAGATCACTATGGCAACCCATGGTATTGGCCCGGGAAACACTTCCCCGACCACGACTGAACCCCCGCCTGGGTGGTCGGCCCTGCGCTGTCCCTACCACGTCGTCCCGTATTGGCTGACAACAGTATCGTGACAAAGCACACCCCACCCACACATCACGCCACACCCACCACCCTGCACCACCTGACACCTACTATCCGGTGCCTGTTATTGTACTTGTCCTTGCTCCTGCCTTGGCGCTAGCCTCCGCCGCCTGACCAAACTGACACAGTACTTGCCTCTTGCGCTAGTACTAATATCCATACTTGTGTCCCCCATCACCCGACTGGAAGGCATGTGGCACTCGCCTAGTAGAGGTCCAGTGCTCGTACACCTGTAGCATGTCAACCCGTCGAGACCACTCGGAATACGACCCACCAGGGTCATCTGAGCACCTGGACTCACGGGGAATGCCTATAAATAAATGATTGCATCATTCACTTAGGTATTGACTATTTTCTTTGCCAAAACTCTGCATCTCTGCTTACTCGTCAGTGCTATTACTGACTTAAGCATCGGAGTGCCCTTAGCAGACACCTCGCTGGTGTCCCCCTTACTTCAAGGTTTTCTCTTTGGCAGGCAATTAGGTGGAGAACGATGCGCAAGGCTGACCATGTCAAGTGATCCCATCGGTGTTGTGTTAAAGGTTTTTGGAATCAACAAAGATCTCCATGCAGAAATGCATTTTTGACATCAAATTACTGCAAATCCCAATTATAATTGGCAGCTAAGGACAGTAAAATTCTGACAATATTCATCTTGGCTATCGGAGAAAATGTCTCTTGATAATATACTCCATATGTCTGAGTATATATTTTGGCTACTAGTCTTGCCTTGTACCTTTCTAGTAACCCATTTGCCCTATATTTTACCCTGTACACCCAATTGCATCCCACTGGTCTTTTTCCTACAAGTAATGTCACCAACTCCCAAGTCTTGTTCTTTTCTAAGGCCTGCATCTCAACATTCAAAGCTTGTCTCCAGTTTTCATTAGATAAAGCCTCGGATGAACTGGTGGGTGTGTTAATACTATTTAAACTTGTAAGAAAAGTCCTATGGGTTGGTGAGAATTTTTCAAATGACACAACATGAGAGAGTGGGTACAATGGCCGTTTGGTGCATTCCCTAATTCCTTTTCTAAGGGCAATAGGTTGAGGATCATGTTCTTTAGGTTCAACTGAGTTATGTTCTGATTCATCTTATAGGAGAGGGATAGGAGTTGTTACCTTATTTCTAGGACATGGTTCTGGTTGTTCGATTAGCATAGATTCGGGGGCTAAATTATGCTTCCTTGAGTACACTTTGTCAGCCATCCTGCCATCAAGAGCCATCACATGATCAACAGAGGGTGTGACAGACGAATTAGGATTTCGAAGAGGTACAACAGATGACCTGGGTATGACAAAAGTCGGAAGGTTTGAAGAAAGATCAAGAAGTGGGAAATCCTTATCCTGGTCCTTATCTTCCATAATCAAATTCTCCCCTTGAAGATAAGGAATGATGAAGTAAGACTTATTCTCATTGAATGTGACATTGGCCGAGACAAATAATTTTTTAGATGGTGGATGATAAAACTTATACCCTTTTTGAGTAGAGAAATACCCAACAAAAACACATTTGACAGCCTTATGATCCAACTTCCCCCGATTTTGACTATGAATATGAACAAAAGACACACATCCGAATATTTTGGGAGCAAGATGGTTCGTAGTACTTAGAATGGAATAGAACTTTGAGAGCATTTCTATTGGACTTTTGAAGCCTAAGATTCTGGAAGGTAGTCTATTAATGAGATGTGTGGCTGTTAGAACTGCTTCCCCCCAACATGATTTAGGCATATTTTTTTGAAACAAGTATGCTCGGGTTATATCAAGTAGGTGACCATTCTTTTTCTTTCGGCAACTCCATTTTGTTGTGGGATGTTTACACAAGATGACTCATGAATTATCCCTTTTTTCTAAAAATATGGAGTTAAAATTTGATTAAAATAGTCCCTAGCATTGTCTGACCTAAACCTTTTGATTTTAACATCAAATTGGTTTTGTATCATGTCATGAAACCGTGGAGGATTGTACTCACATCAGACTTGTGTTTAAGCAAGAAGATCCTTGCGACTCTAGTGCAATCATCAATGAACGATACAAAACATCGTTCTCCAAGAAATATTAAGAATGGTTGAGGGACCCCAAATATCACTATGAATTAGATAAAAAGGAACCAAACTTCTTTTATTGCTGGTTGGAAAGGTCGCGCGTTTGTGTCTTGCTAATTCACACACATCACAATGAAAACTCTCAATGTCCAACCCTCTAAATAAAGAAGGAAACAAGATCCTAAGAGTCCTAAATGCAAGTCTACGATGGTGAAGCCAGACTTTTTCTTTATTAGAAAGGTGATGTTCAGAAAGAAACGATAAAGGTGATTTGCTCTTGGTAATAGTCAACTTACTTGGTGTCTCAAGATATTATAGTCCATCCCGTTCCTTAGCAAGTCAGATCATCGTCCCCAAATTCTGGTTCTGAAATACATAGTGAGTAGGAAAAAATGTTACATTGCAACATAAATCTTTAATAAGCTTATGTATGGAGACAAAATTAGTGGATAACTTTGGGACATGAAGAACATTTTTTAGTGTGAGTGTGACTGATTTGAACAACTTTTCCATCCCTGCAACAGTGGTTAGGGAACTAATGGCTGTGGTAATTTTCGTATTGCTTGGACAGGGGTAATAAGTGCTAAATTTCTGTGACGAATGAGTCATATAATTCTGTAGCACCTGAATCCAATATCCAAGAGTTGACAAACATTTCATCCAAGACATTTAATCCAATTGACACACAAAACTCACCTGAATGTACCAATGAACTAATACCAGAAGGTCTCTCAAGTTTCTTCAGAAGAGTTCTCTGCTTCTCAATCTCATTATGATTGAAGTGGGCCTGTCTACGAAGCTTCAAACATTGCTCTGTCATTTTTTTTAATTTACAAAAACGACTATAGAGTGAATAACTCTGAGTACTCAAAGAACAAAGAAAAAAAAAAGACAACAAAAAGGCTTTAATCTGAAGAACTCAGAGACACGCATGGTGTTGACGGCGAGCAATATGCGATGGCGGTAGGGACTCACGGCGATGACGAACGGAGTTACGATTGCGAACTACCCAAATGGAACCCTACGGTGGCGACTTGAAGAATAGTGGCAGTGTGAAACCTAGGGCAACAAACTCCCACTGTTGTGAACCCTAGCACAAGTGAAACCCACAAATGACGATGACTATCGGACGTAAAGTGACGATGGCAACCAGAGGCAGAAAAGGTGACCCCGACAACGGAAACCTAAGATTTTGGGTTTTTTAGATTTGGGCGTGGCTAAGACGAAGGTGGCGCAAACTTCTGGCACGGCGGTGGGAACAAATAGCAGTGTCTCTCTTTGTTTGTCTATGCTTGGTAGCAATGAAAGCCCGAGGAGGAAGACGAAAATGAAGGCCAAACTTGAAAATTTTCATAAAAACTTCAATTAAGGCCTAGATGATGACAACAATGAAGGTCAATGGAGAAATCTGTGTGAAGCTTCTAGCTTTGAAAA
Source organism: Ficus erecta (assembly GCA_008635985.1). Taxonomy (NCBI): domain Eukaryota; kingdom Viridiplantae; phylum Streptophyta; class Magnoliopsida; order Rosales; family Moraceae; genus Ficus; species Ficus erecta. Next base: position 22,961 of record BKCH01001896.1, on the reverse strand, counting down.
TCGAAGGAACAAATTACCCCAGACAAGAGCCTAAGGCTCTGATACCATATCAAAAATTAAGAAAGAGTGGAGAAGTATAGTGAATTTCATTGATTTACTCTTGCACACGAGTGGTATATTTATACAAGAAATCCTAGCTCTAAATCAGGAAACTTGCCTAAACAACTCAATTAGAATGAGTCAGATTTCTCTTATTTGGGATTCCCAAATCATCTCCCTAATTATATCAATTACAAGTCAAACTTTTCCACAATAATAATAATAATAATAATAATAATAATAATGTTCAAAGTCACATAATAGTTATATAACTTATTTTTGGTTATCTGTAATGTTTAACATCATTGATATCTCCAAGAATTTTTTTGTTAATGAGAAATGTTGCGTGCACTTGAGCGTGTGTGAGATTTGGGTTCTTAATTTTATGTGGGAGGTTTTTTTAAAGTAATAAGTGATATACAACTTATATAGGAAATAATTTGTGTCTAAAAAAAAAAAAGAAGCTCCGTTTAAACGATGGTTAAGATTGTTAGACCTTCTGTTTCATTTTATATTTCCTTCTATTTATTCAAATTAGGTTATTTGTGTAAGAAAAAGGTAAGTTACTGAGTAAGTCAAATTTGTAACGTGTGTCAAAAAAAAATTGCTAGCTGTTACATGCAGAATCACAAACAATCACAGTTGTCAAATGGATGAAACAGATCAATAGTGCAACGACGCGTCGTGATACATAAAGAACACATACATATAAACTTAGTGGTAGAATCAGAAACGAGTTCAGTTGTCAAATGGCTTGAGCCAACCATTAGTGTGATGATAAGTCGTTCTACATAAAGAGCATGGACACATAGATTTTAGTGGGATGCTACCGCGCTAATGGTTTGGACCCGATAGGTGATAGGGAAGGGAATTGAGTGAAAGAAAATCATGATTTAAATAATGGTAAGATTTTAGACCTTCCGTTCCGTTTGATTTTTCTTCATCTTCATTGGAAGTTGTTTCGTGAAAAAAAAAAAAAAAGGCAGTTTATTGATTGAGTCGAACTTGTAAAGTACGTCTAAAAAATTTGCTGTAAGTTATAGGGATTACTGCAACTGTCAAAATAAGTTGATCAGGCTACTAGTATAGTGACGTGAGCATACAATAAAAAACAAGCTTATAGTGACTTGGACGCGTTGCTTGGCACATGAAGGGTTTTGTGTAAAAAGAAATCAAAATGATAGTAAATAACTTTTTTATTAGCATAATTAAGTAAGGTTTTACAGAAAACTGTTATTCACTTCATTCTTCTAAAAGGAAATAGCAATTTAATAGCTCATTGGATAACCATTTTAAGATTTTTTTTTTCAATTTTGTTTTTTAAACCTATGATCCAAACGTGAGCTATATATTGGTTTGGATTATTAGACCTTCTGTTTTGTTTGATTTTAAATATATTTTATTTGATTAATTTTTTTTAAATGTTGATTGAATCAAATTTGTAACATACATTAAAAAGTTATTAGGAGTATCATTAATGACTCCAATTTTCAAATAAGTTGATAAAAGAAAAAGGGCATGAGGAGTCACAGTTTAAACATTTTTTCTAACCAAGCAAGTGTCATAGCACATGCAATCTTATAAAAACAAATGAAGATTACAATTATGTGGGATTACTCCCATCAAAAATAAAATATTGATATATAATTTCTCTTATAATATTTGGTATAAAATCTTCTAATAAGTGTTCTAATTTAAAAGAGAAAAAAAGTGTTAAAAAGGTGTTTCTCCGCGACAAATATTGGCTAGGATTATTATATCCATTTCATTTGTATTTCTTTTCTTTATTTAAAGTTGTTTTTGTCTATAAAACGTAATTTATTAATCGAATCAAATTTGTAACTAATGTCACAGAAAGTTGCTAAGAGTTACAAGTAGAACAACAATAACTACAACGTTCTAATAATTTGATTAGACTATCAATACAACGAGTTGGATGATACAAAATCATACAGATGGGTTGACTATTTGCTCTCGTGTTTGACTTAGGCACATGCATGAAGAGAAATTTGAGCCGACTAAAAAATTAAGCAACACATAACATAACACGATATATTTATAGTTATGTAGATTTTAGTATTTTTTTTAATCTTAGGTAACATACTAAGTATGTATACCTTTTTTTTATTTTTTATTTTTTTATAGAAAAGATACATGGCTTTAGAAAACAAACAAAGAGAGATCTCAATTTTAAGGAAGATAATAATAATAATAATAACAATAACGACGAAACTTCTATGGTGTCGCAACTGGTGTAGCCCAATATAGCAACTATGTTTTTGTCCAATAAGATTGTGACAAATCAGCCAAATAGAAAAGGGACAAAAAAAGTGTCATTGTTTTTCTAGGTGAAGCGAACTTGTTGTGGGTCCCACTTTAAAAATCATTTCAAATTTTCTTTAATCAACTCCTTCCAAATTTTTTTTATTTTATTATTTTTTATACCCTTCTGGAAATGCAAATTTTTTAGCAGCATTGAAATGCATGAACGTGGCATTGTGTAAGGCATTAAATTTGATTAAATAGAATGAAGTAAATATAAAAAAAAAAAAAAAAAAATCTCTATTTGCAAGTGTTTTGTGTGCTTCTGGTTTGAAGCTTTGTTTGCTTCATTTTTTTTGTTAGTTAATGCTTTTCTACCAAAAAAAAAAAAAAAAAAAAAAACAGTGTGAAGCATTGGTTGTAATACGCAATAAATTGCGTTTTTTTGCTACTAAACTTTAAGGGACAAAAAACACTTATAGTTGCTAAATCTATTATTTTACGAGTAAAAGTTAATCGCAAAAATATTTGATTGAGAATTAATATAATGTTTTCGACACTAAGTCTATTTAGTGACTAGAGGCATATTTAATCACAAAACTCTTTTTCAGCGAATAAACTTTTTCTCTATTTAAATTTACCCTAGTCACAAAAACATTTAATAAAATAAAAGGTATACATTTATTACATGACTAAATTATCAAATACTAACCTTTTAATTATAGAAGATAAAAGATATTAATCAAATCATTTATATTTAGCTTTAAGACTTCCCGCTTAACAAGGAACAAGACAAAAAAAACAAAAATGCAAAATCTCATGACTTGTAGTTGCAAACATAACATAATAAACTTATAATCCGCTCCCAAAAAAAAAAAAAAAAAATTCAATACTTTCATCTTAACAGTCTTGTACTCTTAAAGATAGTTCACGAAGTAAAAATCAAGCTAATCAACTTATCAAAAATTACCAAAATCAAATTCACTTGCACGTCACTATTTGCAAACTAAGTAAATGAAATGAAATTTCCAATTTTCTTTTATTGCTACACTTAGGATAAAATTTCCGAATCCATCTGAAATTATTAGGCCCATTTTACGTCTCTGGCCCAGTTGCATTATTTTAACCCATGAATGTTCTGGGCCCTAGGCTTCGCAGCAAAAGTAAATCCACTAACACAAGCATATATATATATAAATATAAATAAATATATATATATATATATATATTAATTTACTGTTACATATACATACACCTACCTATGCAAATATACAAGTACAACACATGTCTTATAATAACCGAAATTTTTACGGACTTATAATTTCCTTATATATAAACAAATTTAAGTTCGTACTATGTGTTATGTGATGTTTCATGAGAATTATGGATGTCAATATGAATCTCATGATCTGATTTGATTATCAGAGTATGTTTGAGTTCTTATAAGTATTATGAGACTCAATGATAGTTTATTAAGTCAAAGATAGGCCTTATGGTGATAAAGACAGAATCATAATTTATGGTTTTGTTCTGGCCGATGAATGACCAGGATAATTTATGGCATGATTAAGACGGTACTATCATATAATAAGCAGTATTGAAATTATACTGTGGTCAACCGTCATTACAGATGTAGAATTAAGAATAAGGATTGGGATTGCTCTAGAATAATCATGAATAATATTTGGAGTAAGGAGGACTAAGTAGTTTCAAGTCCTAAGAAAAACCTATACGCGGTCTAGTTAAGTGCAGATAAATTCTGGACTGCAGTCCTGCAATACTATATTTTTTGTAGTTAAAATAGTATTGGTACTATCTGAATTATTAAGAAAATAGACTGCGTATTAGGAGGAGTGCCAAACATGGCCCTATTTGGAGGCCAAGTAATTGTAGATAAGTATAAAAAGAAATTTTGGTGGTTTAAGCCTCCACATGGCCGGCCAACTCATGAGGACTAGAAGGTAATTATTTTGTCTTTAAGGACTAATATGTAATTCAAGGAGAATTTTAGAAAAAAAAATAATTGTGAAAAATTTGGAAATTTCCACCTATAAATAAAGGTGGGTTGTGAGAATTGGATGACTTTAATTAGTGTCTCACCTTCTAGTTCCTTCTCAACTATTCCTCTCTAGCCTTAGAAAAGAGAGAGAGAGAGAGATGGCCGGTTGTGATATGTAGGGTGGTGGAACAAATTTTTCTCATCCCAAGGTCTAGAGCAATCTTTCCAAACTTAGAGGTATTATTCTTGAACCTCTAACTAATAATTTCATTAAGCCCCTGTTTGGGGTTCCAGCTCAAACGTTGTTTTTCTAGTTTGATCTAAACTCTTGTTGTTTGGCAACCTTGTTCAGCTTCAATGTGAATCTGAACCGTTATACAGTGACTCGAACGATGTTTACTGTTTGTCGAATCTTCCCTGTTTCCTCTGTCTCCTCCGTGCCTGACCCCCCCGGCCGATTCTCTTCCTCCTCAACTCCGGTGCCCATGTGCTGCTGTCAGGGGCTCTGTGCGCTGTGCCCCCATCCCATCGGCCATCTGCTGCCCAGTGGTAGCTCTGGTTAGTGGTCCTCCTTCCTCTCTTCCCTTCGCTTATATTGATTAGGGTTTGCCTTCGCCCAGTCCCCTTCAAGCAGATTGAGGCGCCGGGTGAGGGTTGGGAGAAGAAGACGAGCCGGTGTCCGGATAACCCAGTATTTCCAATTTTGAAAATCATATCGCTGACCAGTCAACTCGTGCCCGAATCCGACTCCTTCCATTGGGTACCCATCCTCGGGCTCCAATTCGGTAACCCTAGTATATATTCTTCCCCTAAATCGCACTATATATTGTCTGATTTCGCCATGTATTTGAGGTTTCGAGAGCAATTGCAGTGGTCAAGATTTTTTCTTGCACTTGATTGTCTATTTGCTGCGTTGGACCTGTGTTGATTCTCCATTAAAGCATTTTATACTTTGTTTGTGGTGTTTGAGGCATCCCATCTGCAAGCCGGGCTGCCTATGGTGTGATTTTGCCATTGTGCTGCCTTGGTGAGCACTATGTACGTGTGTTTGAGCCACATTGATGCCCTTGTTCTGCCTATGGTCTGATTTTTGCCATTGTGCTACCTTGGTTTGCATTATGTACGTGTGTTTGAGCCACATTGATGCCCTTGTGCTGCCTATTGTGTGTTTTTGCCATTGTGCTGCCTTGGTGTGCACTATATTTGTTAGTTTGAGCCACATTGATGCCCTTGTGCTGCCTATTGTCTTATTTTGCCATTGTGCTGCCTTGGTGAGCACTATGTACGTGTGTTTGTGCTGCCTTGATGCCCTTGTGTTGCATATGGTCTGATTTTGCCATTGTGCTGCCTTGGTGAGCACTATATTTGTGCGTTTGTGCTACTTTGATGCCCTTGTGCTGCCTATGGTCTGATTTTGCCATTGTGCTGCCTTGGTGAGCCCTATATTTGTGTGTTTGTTCTGCCTTGATTCCCTTGTGCTGCCTATGGTCTGATTTTTCCATTGTGCTGCCTTGGTGAGCCAAGACACGTTAGTTACTGATTTTTTTCATTTTGGTCACTTTAGGCTTGCTTTTGTCTTATTTTTGCTACATTTTTGACCCAATTGGGAATATATCTGTTTTTGGCATTTTTGGTCATTCTCCTACCTTGGATTGGTCATTTATGGGCTGCCTAGATGATTCACTATGCCTTGATTACTGATTCTTTTATTTTGGTCACTTTAGGCTTGCTTTTGTCTTGTTTTTTGCTACTTTTTTGACCCAAACCAGGTCGGATCTGGTTTTTTTTTTTTTTTTTGCTCATTCTCCTACCTTGATTTGGTCATTTGTGGGCTGCCTAGATGATTCACTATGCATTGATTACTGATTTTTTCATTTTGGTCACTTTAGGCTTGATTTTGGGTTGATCTTGGCACCTTTTGACCCAAACCAGGGCGGCGCCGGTTTTTTGGGGTTTTGATTATTCTCAATCCTTGTTTTGGTCATTTATAGGCTGCCGAGATGATCCATCTGGGGTTTTGGCTATGATGATAAATGCCCATCGGGTCAGATTGTAATTTCATCTGACTGGTGCGTCATTAATCCGATATCATTTAGGTAGTTACCGGCGGTCCAAGCCATGGTAGTTTCCATGCTATCGTGTCATTGACATGCCTCAGATGCAATATGACAATCAATTCATTTTGAGCCAACTTTTGTTTCCAATACATGTTGCCTTTTTTGTATTATTTGATATTTTGCTTTTTCCTACGTTAAGGAAATGCCTCGCAAAGCATCCGGTGAGTCGTACGTATGGGATCACGCCAAGGAAAAATTATTCCTTGAAAAACTTGCTGATCACTTGGCGGCAACTGGCGGGACAAGTAGCATTCTGAAGCTATGGGCCAATGAGTTCAACACTCGTTTTGGCGGTGTTCAAGCTTTTGCATCCACTTTATATAAAAAAAAAAGAGCGCATGAGAAAGATTTATAGGGGTTGGAAGGTGTTGCAAACCCGCACCGGCCTTGGATATGATCCGGCGACGGATACGGTTGTTTGCTCGGACGAAACGTGGCACAACTTCATCAAAGTAATCCAACTTCCTAATTGCCTTCTATAATATTATGTAGACTACCAAAGCGACCAGTACAGGCAAATGTTAATCGTTTGATTTTTTCAGGATAACAAGGAGTGTACCCATCTCCGCTACGAGGGACTTCGCAATAAGGAATTGTATTACAACATTTTCGAAAAAAACCATGCAGCAAGTGCCTCGGGATTCAGATCTGTTACGATGGGAGGTGGAAGTACGCCATCGTTCGAATTTGATTTCTCCATGGACTAGTCCTAAACACAGCCGGGTTTAGAGGAGGAAATTAGTCCGAGCATTGGTGGGCGGAGGCAGGCTAACACGAGAGTTGTGAATGACGAAGGTGATCCATCCCGGTCACGGGGGAGTACTGGGAAGCGAAAACAAAGGGACGCGAGGGATGAGATGACTTTCGAGGCCATGCAGGAAATCGTGAATCATTTCTGCGGTCGCTCCCAATCGGCAACCAGTAGCGACCAAACCAGCCAGAAAGATCACATTTTGGACTGCATGAATATCATGAAGGAGATGTGTATTCCACAATATCAGAGAACGATAATGTGGCACTACTTCGATGCTCATCCGCAGCTTCAGCATCCATTCTGTCTGCTTGACGACGGCGACCGGAGGGCATTATTGCCTCAGTTGTGACCTCCCAGATGCCACCACCGATTTGATTTTTATGTTATAAAAGCATTATTTTCCCGTTTCATTTCAGTTAGACAAAACATTAAGAGTTAAACTTTTTAATTCGTTTATTGGTGCCTTGTTTACGTTTTATATGTATGATCATTCACCCAGATTGTTTGCTAAGCCAATTTACGTTTCATGATTACATTAATTTCCAATATGCATAATTGCGTGTCGTTAACTACGGGTTTGTAATTCATCAAACAATTATATTAATAGGTGGACACAATCAGAAAATATAGTCAATACATGTGCGCCATGGTGACTAATTAAATATTATATTCTAGAAAATTTATCTACAACAGATAAAATAGTGCATTTTCAACGACAAACAAATTACAGAAATGAATTGGTTCGGTTCCGCACCTGATCATGAGGAGGACGCCCAAGCCGCAACAAATGAACAACACGACGATGACGATTTGCTTGTAAAGGCAGTGGTAGCTGTGACAAATAGTCGGCGTAACAGGCGACGAGTTACACAACCAATGCATAATTCAATCCTAACTGGCAGCATGCGTGTGGATGAGATACTAAATGGCCATGAAGACGTAATTCAAGGAATGATCAGTATGAAATCATCAACCTTCAGAGTAATAAGTAACCTATTGGGTAGTCGGGAATTGTTGACGCCAACTTATAACATGAACGTGAACGAGCAGTTATTCATTTTTTTAACCATTTGTGCACAAGGCGCTACAAACCGACACGTTTCGTATTTATTCCAGCATTCTAAAGAAACAACATCACGTTGGTTCTTTAAAGTGTTGAAGGTTATTTGTGCGTTGAAGGACGAATTCATCCGACCACCTGACTACACGGCGGTGCAACATTTGATAAATGAGCACGCGGGAAAATATCGGCCATGGTTTGATGTACGTTAACGATGTTCTCTAATCAAAATATCGTACGGTTTTTGATTAATAATATCATCTTACTGTGGATGATGTTACGCTAACTGATTATTCTAATGGGTCATGCAGAGTTGTATTGGTGCTATTGATGGGACACATGTCCCATGTGTCCCAAGGCGCGAGAATGCTGACTGTTGGATTAATCGTAAAGGGTTTCACTCGCAGAATATATTAGCGGCCTGTTCGTTTGATATGAAATTCACATACATGTTGGCCGGATATGAGGGATCATGCCATGATGCCAGAATGTTGGACGAGGCAATATCATTCCATGATTTCCCACTGCCCCCACCTGATAATTGTAATTATAATATTATTGCATAATTTACATATATGAACTTAGGTTAAAAATATTGGACTTCTCCTAATATTGTGATGTTTATATGGCAGGAAAATTTTACTTAGCAGATTCCGGCTACGCCAATAAGGATGGTTTCCTGAGCCCATTTAGACAGGAAACGTATCATTTACCGGAATATCGAAGACGTTGTGCCGGGCTAGGCAACCGCAGGGAGGTATTTAACTACACGCATTCTTCGCTGCGAAATTGCATTGAACGGACGTTTGGTGTCTGAAAGGCAAGGTTTAAAATACTTAAAGGCATCAACAGCTATCCGATGGACAAACAAGTCATGATTCCCGTGGCGTGTGCAGTTCTGCATAATTTCATAAGGATGGTGCAGATTGGGGACCCATTTCTAGAAGAGTATGTAGCTGATTGCGTGCCTGTACGTGGGAACGACGACGTTAATGCGGATTACATGTTGGACGACGGGGTAGATGATACTGGGCCCAGTACAGGAACAGAGCAACATGGCTTAAGTACGGGTGCGATGAATCAGATGAGAGAAAGAAATGCGGATGCAATGTGGGAACGATACCAATCATATCCATGGTATAGAGCCACGTGAACGCAAACAAATATTATCCGTTTGGGCCAGAGTCGGAATGTAATAGTTACTTTATTTTGATGATTCTTACATTACAAACAATGTACATTTTGTTGGGGTATAATATTACAATAAAAGGAAATTTGTGACATTTTTTACTGTCTCAAGTTGATTGGTTTTTATAATTTGACATATTGTCATTTTTTCCAATTTTATTTACTAAAATATACGTTAGAATGTTAAAAAAAATTTATTCCCCTCATTTTCTTATCATCCAAACAAGGCCCTTGTTTTTTTAATTTTTAACTCAATTTAAACTTTTTCACCAAATACTCAACTCAACTTAAACTTTTCAACTCAAACTTTTTACCAAACACTCAACACTTAAACTCAACTTAACTTAACTCAAACTAAACTTAAAAATCTTAACTCAAACTTGTGAACCAAACATGCCCTAAGTTTTGGTTTATGGGATTTATGTATATTTCAAGCTATGGGTTGTAAGAGTATAAGCTGATACTTGTTATATTATGATTTTTGATGATTGTTTATGCTAGATCTATACTTAGGTTATCTTGGTTGCTAACTCTAAGCATGTGTTTGATTTTTATACCCTATGTTGAGTTTAAGGTTATGTGTGCTCATTGCTCATCATGTGTTTGTGAAAATGCCTTCATATGTTTAAGAAGGGAGATTTTATGAATGATGATGATGATGTGAATACTAAGTGTATGTTGATTAAGAAATTAACCTAAAGACACAAGTTGGTAAACAAGTAAGTTATCAATGTTGTGTTTTTCAAGAACATGAGATAAGTGTATGTTTGAATGTTAAGAACGAATCCAACGCGCTGCATATTGATATAGGCTCACGGCTATGTCCGTTTGAGGTAGGGTGCAAGGATTTTAAACGAAACCCAACAAAAATACAAACTGTCGGTTTTTGAAAAATAATCTGGACAGTTTTCTAGAAATTGGATTTTGAGCCCTTTAGAGGCCGAATTTGGAAAATGTTAAAACATCAAAGTATTAGAACACAGAAAATCCTAGGGGGTAACATGGACAGTTTATGAAAACCAGGCTCCAAAGGCTTTCGTTTTAATTAGTTTTCAAAACTAGCTGGTCCAAGTACTGTACATGGCCATAAATTTTTGAAGAAAAAAAAATGGGCAAGTTAAAGGTAGAAGTAAGTTTTGGACAAGAAACAAAAGTTGTAGGTTTCAACGAGATCCACAACTTCTGTGAAGAAAGTTTTCCCAAATTTTAAACCAATTTAAAGATTAAATGGGATTTTCAAAACTGTGTATGATATATGAAATTTCCCGTACACGTGCATTCCAATAAATTAAAATGCTGTTTTAAAAGCAGTTTTTAAGGTTTTATGATCTCTTTTAAAAAGGAACTACAGCCTATAAAATATTTTTTAAAGGTTTAAATCCAATGGAATTTCCCAAGTAATTTTAAAAACGTACTATGTTTTATGAAAGGTAATTTCAAGTATTATGATAAGAATATGTTTTATGAAAGGTAATTTCAAGTATTATGATAAAAATAGTTATGATATTTTCAAAACATAAGAATATGGTAACAAGTGTATGACTGATGGTAATCGGATAGCTGTCGATTTATTATGTTAGGGCATGTATCTATGATTACCAATGGTAATCAGGTGGAATACCGATTTACTATGTTAGGATTAGCATCTATGATAACCAATGGTAATCGAATTGGATACCGATCTAGTATGATATGGTTTGTAGTAAGATAAACGATTCTTATCTCATACCCTATTTGAAAACATGAATATTAAACATGTTGTCGTGCCTTATTGGAATGATAGATCAAGAGCATATGACAATTTGTAAGTACAACTCCGCCTACAGCATGGGCAAAATATTTTTACTACTTTGCATGTTTTTCAAAAGCTCATGCACTGATTTAAATGTTTTTACTGCTTTGCATGTTTTCAATGCATCGTGTATTAATGTATGTGACACATATGATTTATGTTTTATTGTTGTGGTATTACGTAAGCATGCTCACTAATAATAAATCATATGACAAGAATAAGATCAAGTTTTCAAATAAGAAATAATAAAGATTTAAGTTTGCAAGTATGATCAAAGTAAGAACAAGTTTTCAAGAATGAAGGCAAGCAAGTTGCCTTGTGTCGTACCGACCTGCCACAAGGGCGGTTTGGTTTAATTGATTCATGTTATGAAAGGGGCCCAAAGCTAAGTTAAAACAAGAAAGTATTATTGATTCATGTTAAGTTTACATAAGAAAGCATAATTGATTCATAAGAAAGTATAATTGGTTCATGCATTATCAATTCATACATTCTTTTACCGAAATTATTTTGCAGAATAGAAAGTTGTACTTACTGAGCATAAGCTCATAATTTACGTTCATGCTGTAGGTAAGCAACCTACCGGACAAGCTTGATGCAAGACTGTGGAGAGATGATATTGCAGACTGTGAAATTTAGGTTGGATACCCCCACGTGTTTTGTAAAATATGTTTATGTTATGATATGATAATATAATGGTACCTGTACTTAACATATTTAGTATTGGGATAGTATTTAAAGTTCATTACAATGTTAATTAGTATGGTTTATCAAATGTGTTAAAATGGTTTTACAACTCTGTACTCGATTGAGTACATATAAATAAGTATGAGAATAAGTTAAGTTTTAAATTTGAGTTTAAAAATATATATATATGTCTGTATTTTTACGAAATATAAGAGTATGTTTAAGTAAGTTAAGTAAGCATGATAACGGCCCTACGTGGTTGGGTCGTTACATGTCCGACCAAAGCACATGGCCAAGGCAGATCAAGGAGGAATGGAAGAATTAGACGGTAACATTACTCCTAAAAAATATGGTCTCATTAGGCAACAAACGATAATTGGGAGAATAAAAACCAAAATGACTATGTGTGTGTGCAAATAAATTCAAAGGTGCAACACTTTTGTTTTTAAATGCTTTACTGTTTGTATTGTAGATCTACTAAAATGACTAAACTGATATATGTTTAATAGTCATCAGATGGTATTATTGAGCTTGAACGGATTGAATTACTTAGGAAGACTCATTGGAACGCAATGCATGATTGGATCAATGAAGAGGCAGAAACACGATATGTATGTTTTACTTTTTTAACCTTTATTTTTTTTAGTAATTCGTCTAAATGGTCCCTGAATTCTTTTGAAGGTGAGAAGTTGGTTTATTTTATTTTATTTTATTTTAAATTTTGGCTGAGAAGACCCTAAGCTCTCAAAATATTGGCCATTTTAGTCATTTCCGTCCAAGACCGTTAACTTTTAACGGAATGAGTGATGTGCAATGCATGTGCTTAAATTTGACATGGTATTTTAGTAATCTAACAATAAGTAATAAAAAAATAAAAAAATAATAAAAAAAACTAGAATTCTTCTTTGTCTCATTTCTCTCTCTCTCTCTCTCTCTCTCTCTCTCTTCTATCGTCTCTCTCTCTCTCTCTCTCTCTATTCATTTCCTCCCCTCGATTCTTATCTCACAAGCATATTCAACTTTTGAATCTTTGTGAGTTGCTTTTGGATCTAAGCAGCAAAAACACAAATCGAAAAAACCCAGAGAGATTGGACCTTGGCAAGGTCGGGAACTGCGTGGTGTTCGCGGGGCTGGGATAGCGAGACAGTCATTCGTGACATCTAGGACGGCACAACGTTTGTGGGTATGGGGCGGCTTGGCGGTGCGACGATTCGTGGGTCTGGGGCGGCGAGAGGGATGCTCGCGAGGTCTGCGGTGGCACGACGTTCATGGGTCTGGGGTGGTGAGGCATTCGTGGCGGTTCGAGTGGTCTGGGGCTACCATTAGGAATTACTTCGGTAGGTTGTTTTGTGATTAATTGGTGATTTGATTGGATTTTGATGTAGGTATTGAAAATTTTTAGAGTGAATTTGGGTTTGTTATTTTGTGATTAGTTGGTGATTTGAATGGATTTTGATGTGGGTATTGTAATTCTTAGGGTTTGAATTTTGGGTTGCATTTATCAGTTTTTTTTAATGTTGTTAGTGTGAGGTGTTGTTTTAATAAGGGTATTGTTGTCTTTTGATAGTTAATTGAGATCATGTGATGAGTCATGTGACGCATTCCGTTAAAAACTTAACGGTTTTGGATGGAAATGACTGAAATTGCTAATGTTTAGAGTGTTTAGGGTCTTCTCGGCCAAAATTAAAAAAAAAAGGGGATAAAATCGTCACCTTCAAAAGAATTCAGGGACCATTTAGATAAATTACTCTTTTTTGATTTATTTATTATTAACATCTACTTGCTATTTACGTCAATTATTTTTGAAAACTACTATTTACTTATTTCATGCTGTAATAAATAACATAAAATTTAATTAATAGTAAATTAAAATATTTGTAACAATAATGTTCATACTTATATGCAAACCACAAATATTGGCTCTTGATAACTTGCATCCTGAATTCATAATTTTGACAATTTATCCCAAACTTTCTAAATTCTTTTAATAATTAATATGCATGATTGTTTAACTTAATCCCATTAAATTGGTGATATAAGACCCTAGTACGCCTCGTATAAGGACAGAAAATTCTAGGTCCAATCAATAATTTCTAAATCCATTTTAAAACCCTAATGCAAAACTTACTATTCAAATCCTTAATTTAATAGAAGTTTGAAAAATAGGACGCATTGTGTTGGTTAAAAAATCAATAAATCTTTTAACTAGTGTTTGAAAAATCAACCAACTTTAGCCCAATTATTTTAACTGCAACCTATAAATAAAACGCATAATATGTATATAAATTATTAAAACATAATACGAATGTATGTATATTAAATGTAACGACCTTAGAATCATCTCTTACTAGTTCAACACACATGAACCAACTTTTTCACATGAAGAAATCAGCAAAATGGGCCAAACTATTAAAACCATAAAGCAACTAGTTGCCCTCATAGGGCCCCCAGTCCCAAAAGACAACCGAATGGACCAACTCTTACGTGAATATATTTTTTAATCCTAATTATATGTTCATAGGTCGGTGGTAAAGAAATTGTACATGTGCATTTGATACATAGGTTGAAAATTGAGTTTTTTCGGTTGGAGTTGTTTGATTTTTCAAAAACTAGTTAAAATTATGTTGACTTTTTAGATGTACATGCAGTAAACGATCGCTTGTGCACATGTAGTAAACGCTTGTCTGACTGCCAAAAATCACACGATTATGTAACAAACACAAGCAATTATCCAAAAAAGAACGTCTACGTGACCGGGAATGATGACTTCACATCGAGGCATACTCATAAGCATTGCGTTCACGTCTCTCCCAGGTGCCGACTGCCAAGGAGGGTAATTTTTCGTTGAACAAGTCATATGTTAATTCACGAATCACAATGAGTCATGAACAATATAACACGAGACACATTAGAACAAATCATATAATACACCGAGCCACGCGGTTGAGACGTGAATGTGCAGGTAATAGAGTAACGATAACAAGTTCCTCTCATTTTGATCCATAGTTCTTTAACCAACTCTTTGTCCTATCTAATTTTCTATTTCTCCACGTGACTCCTATCTCTCACACAAAAAACGATGAGACCTCTAGCACTTTGTTCTTTGAGACCATTTTTTCCCAATATGCATACAGTTTATTATAGGCATCTTGGAAATTTAAATTTACTACCAATAAAAGCATGATACTACGATTACTTTTTTATCATTCTTTAAGCATAAAATAATATTCATAAATTTATAACATAGTAATTGGCCTATAAATCTGTCATTTTCTTTACTTGCTATCTAATAAACAACTTAAAGAAAATTAAATTCCTTTTTATCATTCAATTTTTTCACCTTTTATAAGTTCTCTTTTCATTTTATTTTCTTTCCTTCTTAGAAAAACTTGGTTGGTTCGTTTTACTTGCAGGTTGATAACTCTATGAAATAGAGTTATTTAGCATGCTTTTAAACTTATTAATTGTTATTATTTCAAGATAATATGCCTTAGTTTTAGTATTTTATTTAATACTAATTAATTTGTCTTAGTTAAAGAAAAGGTGAAAAGTTGTAAATAATTTTGCTTTTAGCATTTTTTTAAGCGTAATTTTATGTTGTCTTGCAGCTGGAGCCCACTATGTCAAAAAGGGTGGAGGCCCACTGGACCAGAGGATAGGCAATCTTGTTGCTGGAGTGCTTCAGTTTTGCTGCAGAAATGCTATAGCAATGCTACAGCAAAGTTGCAACAGTGAGGAATTAACTTGAAAGAGCATGTGGACCCAAGTCTGGCTTTACAGCTGGCAATGTTCATTTGTCCAGTTGTCTAAACACGGCAGCTGTGAGAAGGCACCCAATTTGAGCCATAAAGAGGACACGTGCATCTAGGGCATCTTTGGGGGAGGTTTGATATAAAAGGAAAAGTTAATGAATGAGCAAAAGCGGGAGCTGTCTGGAAGAAAGAAAAAAAGGCAGAGGAAAAACACACCATTTTTGGGCAAGAGAGAGAGAGAGCTCAGCTGAAGTTTTGCTTCCATTTTTATGCTTATTTTGGAGAGCGAGCTCAGGAGGAGAAGAAGATAGGACGAGAAGGACCATCTCTAGCCGTTTGGAGTTTTTCCTCTTCTTACTCTTTCCCTGATTTATTTTCCAATTTTCATTCTCTGTGAACAATGGATGATGTTCTTAAGCTTGTTTTTGTAATCCGAAACATGAGCTAATTTTCTTTAGCTGGGATTGTTGATGAACCTGAGATTGGGAGGATGATTTGAATGTTTTGTTGAAAATGTTGAGCGAATCTTTTTCCTGTTCATCCGAGTGTTTTGAATGTTTAATTTCTATTGTTGATTGGTCATCAATATACAGGAAACTAGGCTTGCTTAATTCTGGAAAGATTAATTTGAGCTGGATATAACTTGGATGATGCAAGTTCAATATGCTTTTTAAAGTTTATATTGATTTGTGAATGGTATAGGAATATATTATTTACCTTGTATAACCCATTGAAATTGGTGCATGAAATTGTGTTCTGAGAACTAGATTCACATAGGAATATGTTGAAAAAGGTTTAAGGAATTTTAGTCATAACTCATTCGGAAGAATTTTTATGATAAAATCGAATTTCGGTTAATAGGATAGGTTTTGCTGCAGCATTCCTCAGCATTTGGATCAGACTTGCAATTGAAGGGGATTTGGCAATCCTGGCTTAATTCTCATTCTTGATTTACAAACTCTTGATTGAATATTGTTCTTTTTGTCTATTTTAGTGCCTTTTCATTATACCCATTTGATTTCATTAGTTTATTGCAATTTTTCCTATTTCAATTTCCAAATTTAAATTTATTTGTGCTTTATTTCTTTTGCAATTTATTTTAGCAATTCAATTCCTGTGGAGACGATACGCAACTCACAATCTATATTACTTGTGCAATTACGTACACTTGCGTAGACTTATATACACTAATTAATCGCGAACAAGTTTTTGGCGCCGTTGTCGGGGATTGAAATCGTTAAAATATTTGTAGGAGTTATTTTGTTTTAGTTCTTATCTTTGCATTTTCTTATTGGTTGAGTTTTTGTATTTTTAGGAGCTTGCTTTCTCTGCATGAATAACCAACGAAACCAAGAGTTGCTGCCCTTGGATCCATAAATTGAAAGAACATTTCTAGCAAGAAGAAGGGAGCAACAAGGTCTAGCGGGTGTGGGAGAAATAGCAGAAAGAGTTGCTGTCAATATGGCTAATGATGGGCAGCAAGTGAATGTCAACAATCTATTGCCTCAACCAGTTTTGGTGGATGACAGAGACAGGGCTATTCGAGAGTATGTTGTGCCCATTCTACATGGCCTCAATCCGGGCATCATTCGGCCAGAAATACAAGCGCCACAGTATGAACTCAAGCCGGTTATACAAGCGCCACAGTATGAACTCAACTCAGTGGAATGGCAACTGAGGATCCCCACATACACCTTCGGCTATTCATAGAAGTGAGTGATTCTTTCAAGCTACCAGGGGTGTCCGAGGAAGCATTGAGGCTGAAGTTATTTCCTTATTCCTTGAGGGATAGAGCTAGAGCCTGGCTTAATTCGCTGCCATCGGATTCAATAGCAACATGGAATGACTTGGCAGAAAAGTTCCTCATGAAGTACTTTCCTCCAAGCAAGAATGCTAAGCTCAGAAACGACATCACTTCATTCCAACAATCGGAGGGAGAATCCTTGTATGAAGCGTGGGAGAGATTCAAAGAATTGTTGCAAAAATGCCCTCATCATGGGATTCCCCATTGGATTCAGATGGAGACATTTTACAATGGGCTCAATGGGAAAACACGTACAATCGTTGATGCGGGTGCCAATGGTGCTCTTTTGGCCAAATCGTATAATGAGGCGTATGAGATTTTGGAGAGGACGGCAACCAACAACTATCAGTGACCCACCGAGAGACTCAATGCTCGAAAGGCTGCAGGACTTCATGAAGTGAATGCTATTACGACACTTTCTGCCCAAGTGTCGAGTTTGACGAATATGATCAAGACTATGAACATGTCGGCGGGTGTAAATTCGATGCAATCGGTTGGTGTCACTTGTGTTTATTGTGGAGAGGGACACTTGTATGAGGATTGCCCCTCTAATCCAGCCTCTGCTTGTTATGTGAGTAATTTCAACAGGAACAATCCGTTTTCAGCGCCTTACAATCAAGGGTTGAGACAACACCCCAACTTTTCATGGAGTAATGAAGGGGCCAGTTCTAGTGGAGCAAATGCTTATCATCGACCTTTTCACCCTCCGGGCTTTCCATCTTAGCAACCAAGAACTCAAGCTATGGGCTCATCTAGCTCAGTGGAGAATTTGATCAAGGAGTATATAGCAAAGAATGACACTAGAGTTTAGAGTCATGATGCAACATTAAGGAGTTTGGAGAATCAAATTGGGCAGATTGCTAACGCCTAGAATGTTAGGTCGCAAGGCTCTCTTCCAAGTAATACTGAAGATCCAAAGAGGGAAGGGAAAGAACACTGCAAGGCAATCTTATTAAGGAATGGGAGGGAGATCGAGCGAAGGGAAAAGCCAAAAGCTATGCAGAATCAGCCTACTTCAATCCAAGAACAAGACAAGCCACTTCAACAAGAAGAAAAGCAGGGTACAAATCAGCAGTTGGAATCTGATCTGAAAAATGCTACAGCATTTCCGCAGCATTCTGGGACAGTAGGAACTGCAGAATCCAGCAACAACAAATTGCCTCCACCATTTCCTTAGTGGTTTCAAAAGCAGCAAAAGGACGGTCAGTTTCGCAAATTTCTGGATGTCTTGAAGCAGCTTCACATCAATATACCTTTTGTGGAAGCCCTGGAGCAGATGCCAAATTATGCCAAATTTATGAAAGATTTGGTCACTAACAAGCGTAGATTTGGAGAATTAGAAACTGTAGCTCTGACAGAGGAATGCAGCGCCATCTTGCAGAATAAACTCCCTCTCAAGCTGAAGGATCCTGGAAGTTTTACAATACCGTGCTCAATTGGAAACCACTACTTTGGTAAGGCCTTATGTGATTTGGGAGCTAGTATCAATTTGATGCCAATGTCCATCTTCAGGAAGTTAGGAATTGGTGAAGCACGGCCTACCACAGTATCATTGTAGCTTGCCGATAGGTCCATCACACGTCCTGAAGGGAAGATTGAAGATGTTCTAGTAAAGGTGGACAAGTTCATTTTTCCAGCGGATTTTATCATTCTTGATTATGAGGCAGACAAAGAAGTGCCGATCATCTTGGGAAGGCCATTTCTTGCTACAGGTCGCACCTTGATTGATGTGCGAAAGGGGGAATTAACTATGAGGGTGCAAGATGAGCAGGTAACATTTAATATGCTCAAGGCTATGAAGTTTCCAGTTGAGGTGAAGGAGGTTTCGGCTATATCTGCTCTAGATTCCGTAGTGGCCGAAGAGTTTGAGGCAAGTAACCAGTAAGATTTGATACGTTCGTCATTGGCATTGGATTCGGCAGATGATGATGAAGAATTTGTGGAGCAACTTGTTTGGTTAGATGGTAATGCCATTGCGCCAAGATATGTGCGGAAATTTGAATCATTGGATTTATCAGATTGTGAGCACAAGCCACCCAAGTCTTCAAGAGAAGAGCCACCAGTGTTAGAATTGAAGCCTCTACCGTCTCATTTGAGATATGCTTATTTGGGAGAATCCTCGACTCTTCCTGTGATAATTGCTGCCGATTTAACTAAAGATCAAGAGGAGAATTTGCTTCATATTTTGAGAAAATTCCATGGTGCCATCGGGTGGACAATAGCAGATATAAAGGGTATAAGTCCCTTATTCTGTATGCACAAGATTCTTTTGGAGGATGATAAGAAGAGATCTATAGAAGGTCAGCGACGGATGAATCTGATCATGAAGGAGGTTGTCAAGAAGGAGATAATTAAGTGGTTGGATGCGGGGATAATTTATCCAATCTTCGATAGTTCGTGGGTCAGTCCGGTTCAGTGTGTTCCCAAGAGACGAGGAATTACCGTTGTGGAGAATGAAAATAATGAATTGATTCCAACAAGAACAGTAACGGGTTGGCGGATTTGTATGAACTATCGGAAGCTTAACAACGCCACACGGAATGATCACTTCCTGCTCCCATTCATTGATCAGATGCTTGATAGATTGGCAGGGAAAGAATTCTATTGCTTCTTGGATGGATATTCAGGTTATAATTAGATTGCCATAGCCCCGGAGGACCAACACAAGACGACCTTCACTTTTCCATTTGGTACATTTGCCTTCAGAAGGATGTCATTTGGCTTGTGCAATGCATATGCAACTTTTCAGCAGTGTATGATGGCGATTTTCACTGATATGGTAGAGCAATATGTGGAGGTGTTCATGGACGACTTTTCTGTTTTCGGAGAAAGCTTTGAAGATTGCCTCACCAATTTGGCAAGGGTCTTGAAGCGATGTGAAGAGACCAATTTAGTTCTCAACTGGGAAAAGTGTCACTTTATGGTCAAGCAGGGCATAGTGTTGGGACACCGAGTTTTGAGAAATGGCCGTGAGAAGCAAAGATTGCTATAATTGAGAAACTGCCATCGCCATCAAATGTAAAAGGGCTTCAGAGTTTTCTTGGGCACGCGGGCTTCTATCGAAGATTTATCCGAGATTTTTCCAAAATCTCCAAACCTCTCTGCAGCTTATTGGAGAAAGACAGCCAATTCATCTTTGACGAGGCATGTTTGCTAGCGTTCTCAGATTTGAAGGAGAAGCTCATTTCTGCACCAATTATAGCAGTCCCAGATTGGTCTTTACCATTTGAAGTGATGTGTGACGCGAGTGATTGGGCTGTGGAAGCTGTTTTAGGGCAGCACAAAGGCAGGGTTTTCCACTCAAATTACTATGCCAGTAAGACTCTATCAGGACCCCAACTGAATTACACGGTGACAGAGAAGGAGTTGTTGGCTGTTGTCTACGCCTTTGACAAATTTCGAGCTTATTTGATAGGAGCAAAGGTAACGGTTTTCACGGACCATTCGGCCATCAAATACTTGGTAGAGAAAAAGGATGCAAAGCCAAGGCTGATTAGATGGGTGCTTCTGCTTCAAGAATTCGACCTCGAGATCAAGGATAGGAAAGAAACAGAGAATCAAGTGGCTGATCATTTATCTCGGTTGGAGAAATCTGAGAAGGGCACCGATTCAGAAGTTATCAACGAAGTGTTTCCAAATGAGCAGCTCTTGGTTGTCACTAGAGCTAATACTACATTTCCTTGGTATGCTGATTTGGTAAACTACTTAGTGAGTGGGCTGTTACCTTCTGAGTTGAATGGTCAACAAAATAAGAAGTTTTTGCATGAGGTGAAATTTTACTTCTGGGATGAGCCTTACATGTTCAGAAAATGTGCTTATCAGATTTTGCGGTGGTGTATCCCGGAGGAGGAAATTGAACAGGTGCTGCAACGTTGCCATGATTCTCCATATGGAGGGCATTTTCAAAGTGACAAAACCGCAGCAAAAATCTTGCAATCTGGCTTTTTTTTGGCTGAGCTTGTTTCGAGATGCCCAAAATTTTGTGCTGTGGTGCGATAGATGTCAACGGGTTGGTAGCATCTCAAGACGTCATGAAATGCCACTAACCAACATTCTTAAGGTAGAGTTGTTTGATGTGTGAGGAATAGATTTTATGGGTCCATTTATTCCTTCTTTTGGCAATTTATACATACTAGTGGCAGTTGATTATGTTTCCAAGTGGGTAGAAACTACTGCCTTACCAACCAATGACTCAAAGGTGGTGGTCCAATTCATGAAGAAGCAAATTCACAAGGTTTGGCACACCAAAGGTAGTGATCAGTGACGAAGGGACGCATTTCTATAGCAAGTACTTTGAAGCTTTGTTGGCAAAGTACAACGTCCGTCACAAGGTAGCTACTGCTTATCACCCACATACGAATGGATAAGCGGAGACTTCGAACAAGCAAATCAAGGCCATTATGGAGAAAACTGTATGTCCTACAAGAAAGGATTGGTCCAAGAGGTTGGAAGATGCATTGTGGGCCTGCAGGACTGCCTTCAAGACTCCAATTGGAATGCCACCGTATCAACTTGTGTTTGGGAAGGCTTTCCATTTGCCTTTGGAGTTGGAGCACAAGGCATATTGGGTGCTTCAACAGTTGAATATGGACATGAGTGTTGCTAGAGGAAAGAGATTGATGCAGCTTAATGAGCTTGATGAATTTCGATTGCAAGCTTATGAGAACGCCAAGCTCTACAAGGAAAAAGTCAAGCGTTGGCATGACCGGAGAATCATCAACAGGACATTTGAACCAGGGCAGCAAGTTCTATTGTTCATTCAAGATTAAAACTTTTTCCTAGGAAATTAAAGTCTCGGTGGTCTGGCCCGTTCACAATTTCTTCTGTTTTTCCTCATGGAGCGGTAGAATTGCAAGATGATCCAACAGAAAGAAAATTTTTGGTGAATGGTCAACGAATCAAGCACTATTGGGGAAGTCCTGTGGAGCATTCCAAGTCTTCCATCATTCTTAAGGACGCTTAAAACAGGAAAGTAGTCAGGCTGAATACTCTAAAACAAGCGCTTGAGGGAGGCAACCCTATATTCTCATTTTTTTTGTTGTTTTTAATTACATTTGATTTGTTATGTTTGTTGATTTTCAGTTTATTTGGTGTTCCACTTTGTTCTTGTGTTTTAATTTTCTTTTTCTTTCTTTGGTGTAGGGTTTGCAACAGATTCTGGTGATTTTGCTGCAGCATATCTTTATGATGCATCAGTTAGCTATAGCAAAATCGGGCAGAACTGAGGAAGCAATCTGTATAAGAATGCTGTGGGATTGCTACGGCAAAGCTACAGCAAAATTGGGCAGAACTGGGGGAGCAATTTGTATAAGAATGCTGCGAGATTGCTACAGCAAAGCTGCAGCATTTTTTCCAAAAATAAAATAAAATAAAATTTAATTTAATTTTAAATATATAAATATATATAGCTACAACCCTAAAGGACCCCACTTCCTCCTTTCTCTTTTGCGCCGTCAAGCACCCATTGCTGCCACCCCATTCCCCAGCCCGTGCTCACCACCGACCAG
>BKCH01001895.1:0-145715 GCA_008635985.1 Ficus erecta | reverse complement strand
CAAAAAAAACAAAAAAGGTTGTATATAAACCCACATTTTCAAAACTCATCTCAACTCCAAAAGTCCCAACAGCAAAACTCCATCCCCAAAAATCCCCCGAACGGGCCCTTAAAATTTCTTTTCCAAAAAAAAAAATTAAGTAACAATAGTTTTTCTTCCCTTAAGATTTTTTAAACATTTGTGACAAACTACAGAAATAAAAATAAAAATATAGATTAGGTGGGATCAGATAGACCTTTGATTGTTAATAAAGAAACTTATTGTAGAAATTAAATAAGAAAATATTAAAACAAAAACAAAGAAGAGGCATAAATATATTTAATGTGTATGTCCTTATTTACACGAATTAAGAACGAAGAGTACAATTCACTGTATAGTAAGGAGTATTATAAATAGGCTTCAATATAAATACAACTTAGAATTTATTGAAATCGGATATAAGTTATCTAATGCTAATAAATCACCTATAGACTATAGACAATTGTAGATAAATTTTCTAAACTAAAATAAATAAAAATAAATTTCAAAAGATGATAATTAAAGACAAAATAATAATTTTCCCAAATTAAAATAAATAAAAACAAATTCCAAATGAAGATAATTAAATACGAAATAAGAATTTTCCCTAAGATGAAATAATAAGTTTCGCTAATACTTACCTCAACTTGCTTTAGCATCACAGCTAAATGCAAAATAGTATTCCCATCAGCACTCTCGTAGGAGTTGAGGAACGGGCAGTTCTCGTTTGCAACTTCCGATTCGACCAACACTTTGAGAGCCTCCAAGTGGTTGTATCTAACACACAAGTGCAGCACTGTTTGTCCATCAGGCATCACTTCCAAAACCGACTACTTTCTTGCGCCGATCAACAGCTTAATCACGTCGATTCGACCTCTCATGGCAGCGTATTGGAGAGGAATCTTCCCGTCTTGATCTTTGGCTAAGCACATGTTTTCGTCACCGTTTTCTTGTAACAATCTCGGACTACCTCCGTGTGTCCCTCGGCTGAAGCCAGGTGAAGAGGTGACCGTTGGCGGGAATCCAACTCGGAAGAAAGTTTCGGCTTGTGGAAAAGAAGTTGTCTAGTGAAATCATGGTGGCCAAGTAAAGCTGTTATGTGTAGAGGAGTTTCATGGAAGGGGGTTAGCGAAATCTTAGTCAGGATTAAAGGATATTTTTGAATCAATGAGTTGAAGGTAAGCAAAGATCCTTCAATTGATGCATCATACAACTTAGTTAAGAAATCAGCTTCTTAATGAGGTATTACTGCCATTGTTTTTCTTTGTTTTTGTGCAGATATATGATATGCCCATGAATAAATATACTTAAATAGGAGCATAATTTGTGGGCCAGAAGTATAAAAGACTTTTTTGCACCGTTTTTTTTTTTTTTTTTTTCCCTAAATTTATCGTATACTTATAATTTCCCTCACGAAAAAGTTATTGACGATGGTTCCTACTTCCTAGAACTTGCGTGGTGAAAAAGAGGTCTACTTTTCATCTTGTTTTAGTTCTTATTTGGTGGTAAGGTCCAATTCAATCCAAATAAAAAAAAAATTTTGAGTTCATTTTTATCTTTTTTTGGAAAGTCAACTTCAATTTTACTATTTACAGTTTTTGTAACTCAAATTTCAAAAGTTCATAATTTTGCATATTAGAATATATAAGTCAAAATGAGATGAATTGTTCTTTAAGTTACATAAAATTTTGAGACGAACAAAATAAGTTTCAGTGATTTTTTTTTTCTAAACACATTTTAAGTTTTTACACTTTTTAGTTTTGACAATTCAAACGTCTCACTAAATGCATATTTAATTCAACTCAATTCCAACATAAAAAATGCAGTTGCAACACGTGCACCAAACGCATGCTTAATGCCGATTGAATTATAGAATGCATTTAAATATTTTATTGAAATTGAATGTTTGCATCTAGTGTAGAATTTTACGGTGTGTATTTAAATTAAATGTGTGTTTAAATAGCTTCTTTTTTTTTTTGTGAGGGTAAGTTTTGATGTTTTTATTTAACTTAAACCACGCAAATTGGTTTCTACAAAACAACCCAAAAAGGAGGGCAAAGCAGCGTACCACCCATGAGAGTGTTTACTAGAAAAGTAAAACTAGCTAAGAAGTGGGCTACCGACTTCCTACAACGGGAACTATAGCAAATACTACCACCTCCTGATAATTCAAAGTATTATCAATGTCTTGAATGACATTTGCTTCCAAAGATCGGTTGTTCCGGATTTAAATATTTACAAATTTAAAATTCCTTATTTTTTTCTTGCATCATGTTTACCCTTTGATAGTTGTTGATTTTTTTTTTTTTTAAATTCATGCACGAGTGCTTTTTATGGGAAAAAAATAAATTATCCTTATTTCATGCTATCAGGTTTTTTTTTTTTTTAATTGAATCAAATTTTCCATACAAGATTTCATTTTTAGATATATCACAAATGTTTTAGCTACTTTTAAGGGAGGAAGCTTTTTCCTTTCAAACTTCTTAAATTATCTGTAAACGAGTTTTTTTTTTTTTTTGTTAATTTTTTTTTTTTAAGGATAGGAAACATGTATTTTAAAAGGAAACGTTTTTTTTATTTTTTGATTTTTGATTTTTTTTTCATTTGAATACTTAAGAAACTTGTTCTTTTGCTTTAAAAAGGAAAAAAAAAAATGTTCTTCCTTCCTTATACTTGTATTTGTTTTCTATTGAACGTCTACAAATGATTATATTCGCCATTAAGTTCTTTGTTTAATTAAGATAATGACCATAGTATTTTTGTAACAATTAATGCTTTAATATGGTGGAAATATCAATATAATCATATGATAATGACTTGATCACTTTAATTACTATGATCTTATAATAAGGACCTTATCATTATATTGCATACTCTTAATCGGTAACATCTAATTATAAGGTCCATATTACAATAACTATATTACTTAATAAAAGAACTTCGCACACCATACTCTTAGGAATTGTGAATTTCTAATTTTCAGATATGTAAAATGTGTAACACAATTAATGTGTCTATTTTTAGGATGAAATATGTCTTTTTTTTTTTCGTAAATTAGATTTAAGGAAATTTTTGTCAACACCTTATGATTAGTTTAATTTTTGTTCAATTTTGTAAGTAAGTTTGCTTGTGGACATTTTTTAAAAGCATATATCTAATTTGGCCATATATGTAAATAGTCCTTTATCAATAGTAAATTTGAGTGTAATAGTAGAAAAATAAATATGGAACGAATTTATAAAATGTGAAAATTTATATACATATTTGTGTTGAATTGTTGTAAAATAGTTAAACATACAAGTAATTTGAATAATTTAACTTCAATGGTTAGCTAATCAAATAAACATTACGTACACTGAAGTCCAATAATAATTATGAGAATTATTGTATTATTATTTGTTAATAAAACTTTCAGATTTTCAGTTTATAATATGAATATAATGTTGTGTAGTAAAATTAAAATCGAAATTTAAAAGAATAAAAGAGTATAAAATCTTAACTCCTTAATAAGTATATTACCAGGAAACCAACCAAATAATGAAATTGGGAACTGAAAATATGTACTATTAAATGTGATAATTAGGTCCGAAAATCACATAACCCTTTGTTTGGACAAAGGTCCAATTTATTTTTGCAAAAAAAAAAAAAAAAAAATTGTTTGTTTCCACTTTTTTTATCATTCTCTCATTTCAAAATATATATATATATATATATATATATTTATTATTTTCAAACTTACTTATACATTACTCTTTTAGTTAATTTGTACAGTACTTTTTTAGAAAAAAAAAATAAATATTTTTAAAATCTTCTTACAATGCACAATTTTCAACATCATTTTTTCTCATTTCAAACAACTTTTTGTTTTCAAAAGAAAATTTTTTACACATCCAAACATCATCTTATTTTCAAAATGAAAAGACTTTTCATTTAAAACTTTCATTTAAAATAAGAAAATTTTTCTTTTCTGAAATAGATACTCCATCCAAATGGAGTTGCTGCTTGTTCAGTCAGATTTTCCTATAAGTAATAAAATAAATATATAATTAAATTTCTACATTTACATGTTTGTTTATACTATTATTATTTCCTACCTCTCAGTTTCGTTTTTAATTCTGATTGTTTGTTGTTTGATCGTTAGACCATCATCAAATTCAGTCAATTTTGATTAATTCTGATATAATTTTGCTCTATCAATTGGTTATTATTCTTTTTCCATGCCACATAATTCTGATAATAACAAGGACCTTTTTTTCCCCCAACTAGAATGACCAAAAAATGATCAAAATATTATGGGTCAAGTTCACATGCCTTACTTACATCATTTGAAACTTTCGCGCAGGAGCCATTCGTGTTTCATGGAAATTTCTTTTAAAATACAGAGGTAATGACATCATATCAAATCAACATTACGGGGATTGACTGTACTTATTTGGTGTGCCTATGAAACTAGGGGGAAAGCCCTTTTGTTTTTGTTTTTTTTTTTCAAAACTTCATATTTTATTAGGGTTTTTTTTTTTTTCCTCCAAATTTCCGTCATGAAAAAATAAAAATGTTAGTAACATCAATTTTGTCGTTATCATCTCTTATCCAATTTACTCGTTTGGAAAGAGTCAATTACGTATTGATGGTTCCATGAACTTGTAATGGGGGACCAATTATAAAGATTTCATAGATGACGAGTAGTGATCTCAATTGCAATGCAATTGTATGTAGTTTGAATCTTAAAAGTAGTGAGGGCCGTTTGGGGGACATCTGAAAATGGTGTTTTGAATGTTATAATGAAAATGGCTCATATCAAATGAACATTAGGGGGATCGAATGTTCTTATTTGGTGTGCCTATGAAACTAGGGGGAAAGCCCTTTGCCAATGATGTCATGCAAACGGATTAAATGAGTTTCTAGACGTATAGCTATCAATTTTATTTTTTTTTTTCTAAGTTGTTTTCATACATTTATAAGTTGGACAAATCTTTACGTTTGTCATGTTCCACATATAGAGAAGTGCATTTGGTCAAGCGCATGCATGTCAAATTTTAATACTCTCATTCATCAAACCCAATGATGTCATACAATTGATTTTTATGTACTTCTTTGGAAATTTATTGATTGTATGACATAGAAAAGATATACAATGGGAGCATATTAGTTTTTAGCTTCTATAAATTTGAGAGGCAATTAGTATGTCCTTTCACGCTCACATGAAAATGAATTTCTTCCCATTAATCTCTTTATCTTTTGCCCAAATTTTCGTCTTTCTCTTTTCATTTTCAATTGAAGCTTCAGCATACACTCCACAAGACTTCCTAGAGTGCCTTGCTAGTCATGTATCCTACTCTACCTCCCTTTATGGCATGTTTTATTAAATGTTAGATGTTAGAAATTAGTACCCTAAGTTAAAATTATTCTAAAACCCACGGTTAGACAAATTATGAGCCCTAAAATTATTAACACTAGATTAGTAACCTAAAAAGTTAAAATCTAAAATTAATACTAGGAATTAAAACGAGCTATAAAATGAAAATTAACAAAAGCAATAACAATGAAAATGAAAACTAGCAAACGGATAAAACGGAAACTAAGAGACTAATTAAAATAATAATAATTAAAAAAAATTAAATGGGCACAATTACAAACAAAAAACCGGAAGAAAACAAAAAGAAAATGTACAAAACAGATATTATATAAACAAGACCAAAATAATAATAATTATAATAACTGACTAAACTGATAAACGAAAAGAAACGAAAAGTCAAATTACTTTTTCTTTTATATATATTTTCTTCTCAACGCTAAAACAACAAAAATGAAACCAATGAAAACTCTAACGTTTTTTTTTTTTTTTTTTTTTTTTTATAAAAGAACTATCGGAAAGTAAAAACTAATTTCACAAATTCTACTAATAGATCAAATAACAAAAACAACTAATCAGACAAAACAAAATAAAACTAATAAAAACTTAAAAGAAAAACAAAATGAAATCAATAAATAACAAAAAGAAACTGGCTACTGGTAATGCTACCAAAACGCACAAAACGCTAAACTGTTTAGTAATGTAATATAAAAGCAATAAAATTATAAACTACTTATTACGTATGCTAACTAAGAAAGAACTGGCCATTAAAAGACAAAAACCCAAAGAAAACAAAAACAGAATATGCAAAACACGCTAAAAAAAAACAACGTAGAAACAAATCCTGACTAGTCAATCTATAAACAAAAACACAAGACTAAAAACTAAAGAAAAATTAAATTAAAAACAAAAATGTACTTACCTCTTGGATTAATATCTACTAGCCAATCTTGTTCGTGGCACCTTCCCAGCAACGACGCCAAAATTTGAGTACACCCAAACTGTGTCGAAATAAAACGGTCAATTGTAACACGGATCGGGTGGTTGTATCCACGAGAAGGTGATAGAATCAAACAAGAAAATATTAACATAACAAAAGCGTTAGAGAAATAAGCAATCAAATAAAGAAAAGAAAGAAGTATTTTTGTGATTTTGAAACAACTTAAAAGACAAGACAATTTAAAATGAAGAAAATTCAATAGTCAAAAGTGATAAGACATCGAGAATCACCTATATGTTTCGTTTACCTATTTGGATTTTGATTCATAAAATGACTCAATTGAAAGTTTCACATCTTACAATCAATCGGAAATAAAGATTTGAAGAACTTGTGAATTAAAATGTATTTGAGTAAATAAAATTCTCACGTTAAGAACTAACAAAAATTATCTTATAAGAAATTCAAAAACAACAATATATCATAGGCAATATAGAAGTAAAAGACTACTTATAAAATAATGTTATCAATATATCATATTATGTAACAATCATATAAAAAGAGCATGACTAAATTTATATAAAAATTAACAACAAAATATATTGATATGAGAAAAAAATAAGATAAAAGAAAATTATTTATTCAAAAGTATAAACCATATAAACTATTGAAGAATCAAAACCTAAATAAACTCACTATATATTTAGGATCATCTCTAATCTCACCAAAGAAAATCTGGCCACTCATATTCAATATTCTCACAAAACTCTCAAAGAAAATATAAGAAAATATGACTATACTTGGGCTAAAATTCAACAACAACACACCTTTGACATGGCCCACTATTTATAGAGTTTATGGGGCAAACTAACAAACACCTATCAGCAAAATAAAAATAAAAATAAGTAAAAGGAAAAACGTTTTTACAAATTAAGTGGAGAATTTACAAGGCTTAAATGGAGGGTTTAAAGCTGAAAATCAATGGAAATTGCAACAGATAGAAACTGTTGCTGGTGAAAGAAGAATCCCATGAAGTGAAACACTTGTCGCACGGAGAGAGGCGGAGAGGAGAAAATGGCCGAATCTGGGCCCACACGAATACGTGGCGTGTGCTGAGAGGAAAGCAGCTGCACGGGCAGGGGTCCACATGGGGAGTGAAAGGAAGCTAGCTGACACGTGCGTGTAAGGAACTTGCCCAGGGAGAAGGCCGTGCGCGCCGAGCGCGCATGTGCATGGGAGGAGGTGGGAACAACTGGGGCCCGCATGTCTGAGGTGCGCTGACAACGACACGTGGCGAAGGAGGAGTTGTGCAGCTCGGCTCGGCTCGGATCAGCGGCTAGCTGACGGCTTGGCCGAGTGGTCCCAAGTCTGTGTGCTTGATTTGAATGTTTGTTGAACTTGCTTGCGATTCCTTATACACTTGAGCACGGAGCCATGCACGTTTGATCACTTGAAAACTTGGAGAATGTTTATATGATTGTGTACTTTATTAGATCTTATCAAATTCTAGAACTTGCTTTGATTATCATTTGAGGTGAAATCCCAGGCAACTTAGCATCAAGGAAGTGATTTAGGTCATTTTTGGACGTTTGAGCCTTTCACACCAACCTTATTTTTATGCATATCCATAATTACCCCTTTGAGCTAATTTATATCCTTTGTCTTTGTCACCTATGTCATTATCCTAGTTAAAAACAAAAAACAAAGACAAAAAAAAAAACAAAAAAAAAACTTTTCTATCTTTTTGTGTCTACCCTAGCACACTGAACATTCTAGGAGTCATCTTGAGCTATGTGTGGGAAGTGAAAAAATGTAGAAAAGTTGGTTCAAGAAAATTTTCATGGAAAAAAAAAAAAGAAAGAAAGAGAAAAAGAGGGAGCCACACATTATGACATGGTCAATTAATCAAGTTTAGGGGTGTAGTGATCCAAAAGAAAAAATGCAAAAACATAAAATAAAATAAAAATAAGAGAGAGAAAAAAAAATAAATTAGGTGTTACAAAAAGGGGACAAAATCATGATTTGGGGTAGAATTGAAATGATGAATAAAGCTCTACAAAAGGTCCTAGATTGGTGGATGTGTTAAGGTAACTTGAGCCACAAGATTAACCATGTCCTATCTTCACCCCAACCTATCATTACAGGCCTAAAAAGTTCTATTGATTCTTGGTGATATGTTTGCTGATGATATTAGTGGAGAATGGTAAGAAAGGTAAGCTTATAAAGTTTGGAAATTTTCATCTAGAGATTGACCAAGTTACTTGATTTCATAAATCGATCCAAGTCTCAAGAAGTAAGATGTAAATGGCTATCCACACACACACTTGAGGAATTAAGAGCGAGGTAAGGCAACATATAAGTTGAAATTTCAGACACTCTCAGTATTTTGAAATTTTCTTGAGCTATCGTTTTGTGCAATCTTTGAGGCCTTGCAAACAAAATTTGATCAACATTTCAATTTGTATTTCATGTTTGTTTTCTTGGTTTGCTCAAGGACTAACAAAGATTAAAGTTTGGCAATATTTGATAAATTGGTTTTGTGCCTAATTATTAGATGCTTTTGACTTAGTAACTTGCTAGTTTTAGATATTTTTATATGTTTTTGTTTCTCTTATTGTTATTTTATAGGAAAAAAAAAATGGAATGAAATTTTTGAGGCGGGATAGTGAAGAATAAGGAATGCTTGTCCAATTGGCTAGTTTCCTAGTCCTGAAAATCCTTGTATTCCAAGTTGCTCGTTTTTTGTCAAAGCCTATAAAGAGACATGTTAAGAACTGAAAAGGGGACTTTTGGTAGTAAATTGAGAAGCAAACCTAGAGAGAGAATCAAGGGAACGGAGAAGAAGACGGCGGATTACGGACATGGAGAAGCTTTACTCAACTTTGCATTCTAGTTCTTTTATTTTCTTTCGATGTTTAACAACGTGTTTTGTGTTTCTTTAAATTTCGTTATGAACTAATTTTATTTTTCTAAAGGAGAGATGTAGCCGACGCTTGATACTATGTTTTGATTGTCAATTTACTTTATGAGGTTTTTTTCATTTAGTTCATTTGTGCTCTCTCATTCTTAATGCTTCTAATTTATTGGCCATGAATTGGATGATTTAATAATTAGAATTCGGCACTCAGGAGAGGGAATTTTAGATATTATTAAGAGATAATACAACCTAGGATTTTGTAGAGTTCGGGAGGCCTATAATTCCTTTGAAGTCGCATAAAAAGAATCATAGATCATAATGAGTTTTTAATTCTTGGTTTTTATAGGGATATTGAAATCGGGTTTTAAGATTATTTTTAGCTCGGCACTCAGGAAAAGAAGTTGAATATCATGGGATTCTTTGACTTATAAACTAGGAAAAATTGATTAGTAATAAATTGGCATGAAAAGACATAGTTGACGGCTAAGTGAAATCGAACCTCTAGGCTTCTCTCATAGTGATTTCTTCTCAAATTATTTTCCAATTTGTTTTGTTATTTTTGTCTTTAGTTTTTATATTTTATTTTCATTATTGTGATTGAATTGTCTAAATAAAGTTAGAATTATTTTAATTACAGTACTTAGTAGAAATTTGATTGTAATCCCTAAGGATGACATTCTTACTCATTCTTTCCTATTAAAACTTGACACCATACACTTGCGGTTTTGTCACGATTACTTTTCTCCTTCGATAGGGGACAATCATAATCCGTAGATAATGTCTGCAACCTGCCTATCCGCCCGCTCCGCCCCACTATAGGTGGGTTTTTGTAAAACCGCTCTTCAAACGGGCGGGACGGTTTCAATCCGCCTAATAATTTTATTTGCGTTTTAAAATATATAGATAGAAATGTATATTTTCAATTTAATATATTAACAAACTTAAAATTCAAAAGTCTCAAAATATAGTTTGAGTTTCTAGGAATACACCACTAACTTTTCATATTTACTGATTTTTTTTGGAATTCCTTGCAATTCTCATTAATTGCCAAATCAATTTTAATCTCTCATCTTTATTATTCTCAATTTACACTCTCACTCTTACCAAACGTCAACCCTATTTCCTCCTCTACTCCACCATATTTGTTCGTACTTTGGAATATGGATGTTTCTTTATTGTTGGACTTTTAGATATTAGATTATGTGCAAATTGTACTTTAAAATTATGATATGATCTTAGAATTTAGTTTTTGCATTGACATACTTAGCTCAAATTGTGTTTATAATGATAATCTAACATAAATACAAATATCAAATTGCCCAATATACAGCCCAAGCGGCCCGTCAAAAAAACAGCCTGATAAGTGTACGAAAATGCACTTTTATTCATATAATTTATAAAATAATTTAAGTTTTAATTGGGTATTTCCATGAATTTAATTCAAAATATTTTACTTTGGAAATATTTGATTTTAATCCATTTTATTTAATATTCTGTTTATTTTTTGTTTATTTTACTTTCCATTTCCTTTTCTTTTCTTTTCTTTTCTTTTTTCTTTTTCCTATTTTTCTTCCTCTTCTATTCTCTTATTTCTTTCCGCAGGAGAGTGTTTCCTCAGGTCCCGTCACGTGGCCCCAACAGCTTCTTCCTCCCACGTGCGTGAAACCAGCCAGCCAAGCCAATCATTCTTTTGGGCCAATATTTCCTCCCTGCAGCCCGCATGACCTCTGGGCTTGCACCTCTCAAGCCCGTGATTCCAGCCTCTCTCCAGCACAAATCTCCCTCAACTGCTTGCCAGTATCCAGTTGATTTACCATGAATTTAATTCAAAATATTTTACTTTGGAAATATTTGATTTTAATCCATTTTATTTAATATTCTGTTTATTTTTTGTTTATTTTACTTTCCATTTCCTTTCTTTTCTTTTCTTTTCTTTTTTCTTTTTCCTATTTTTCTTCCTCTTCTATTCTCTTATTTCTTTCCGCAGGAGAGTGTTTCCTCAGGTCCCGTCACGTGGCCCCAACAGCTTCTTCCTCCCACGTGCGTGAAACCAGCCAGCCAAGCCAATCATTCTTTTGGGCCAATATTTCCTCCCTGCAGCCCGCATGACCTCTGGGCTTGCACCTCTCAAGCCCGTGATCCAGCCTCTCTCCAGCACAAATCTCCCTCAACTGCTTGCCAGTATCCAGTTGATTTACCAGCTGTAGGGGCGGATATTTTGGGCTGAAATTTTCACTTCAGGAAGTCGGATATGAAGCCTACAAAAGCAAGGCTGTGCAGCAAGCAAGAGGACGTTTTTCCCTCGGCATTTTTGGCTAAGTTTGGAGTTTTTTTTAGAGTTTTTCTTGTATTTTCTTTTCTTCTTGCATTTTTCATCTCATGTTTTCTTTTTAGAATTTTGTGAGATGAATTGCAAGTTAGGCTACACACTTTTGTAAAACTAGTAATGATCTCATGTGTGAAGTGATCCAATTTGGGTTTGAATTTCTTTTGATCTATAAAGAATATATGTTTTAGTCAATTGAATCTCTTCATCTCATTTTTCTATTTAAAAATATTTTATATCAATCTTTTATATAAATTTAGTCATGCTTTTTTTATGTAATACTGTATATTCTATTTTGATAAGATTTGTTTTATAAGTTGTCTTTTACTGCAATTTGCTAAAAATAGTATTTGTCAATTTTGGATAACTTGTAACAATAAATTCATTTGGGTTAACATTTGAGATTTAATCCATGGTAACACATTTCATTTATTTTTATTGGTCTTTAATTTCATATTTTTTGGTTGCTTGTTTAGGATGGGAAACTTACAATTGAGTCATAATCGAAGATTAGATTCAAATTAGAGAACGAAGCATATGAAGAATTTACGACATCTTGCCTCATTTATTATTGAATTTTACTTTCCTTAAATCTTATCCTTTTCATATTTCTTTCATTTTCTTTATCACCAAAATCCTCAAAAATATCTTCTTTTTTATTATTTTATTTATTTGCCTCTTTAACATTTATTTCCGCTAATATTATTTGTTTTTGTTGTTGCCTCACTGTGGATACGACTGTCATATCTGTACTATATTTGACCGCTTTGCAAGTTCATTTTTAGGCGTTAACTACTGCCCAAACCACTTAAACTTTGGATAGTTATGGTTTAGAATTTTCACAAACTGCCAAGAAACAAAAATGCCTAAATCGCCCAAACCGCCCACCGTGCACTCCTAGATGTGGGCGCACAACTTTTATTGTGTACAAAACCCACAAATTTTATTGTGTACAAAACCACATGTGATCAGACCATTTCTTTAGGTTCATAATTAACAAAATTTGGCCTCATATCTTCTATAGAGTAATATTAAGGACACCAATAACAATATCATTTTCTGTACACCAACCTACATTACAGGTGATGTGATATTATATCAAAGGGTTATTTATGTTGTGGTACCATGTATTTTACTTTTATTCAGAAAGTATACTCTATGTCTTGAATTTTTATATTTGTATAACAACAGATTACGCTTAATACATAGATTTGTACTTTTTCTAAGTCAACATTTAATTTTGAACTTAAAATGCCCAAATTACCCTAAAAAAAAGACTATAATTATGTATTATTTATATTTTATACCATGAATTTTGTTTTTATTTAAAATTATACAATGTATTTTAAAATTTTACAATTTTAAATCATTAGATACATTTAATATATAAATCTATATATCTTCTTGATCAACACTTAATTTTTACATTTAAAATATCCAAAATACCCTTGAATTTAAAATTAGAAATAATCAAATAAAATCAATTTTAAATAATTAAGTTAAATTTCTCTTGTCCAACTTGGCAATTAGAATTTCTTTGATTATTTTTAACTATATATTCAAGGGTATTTTGGGAATTGCAAAACTAAAATTAAGCATTGATTGAGAAATTATAATATTTATGTACTAAATGTAAAATAATAATGTGAAAATAAAGAATTTTAAAATACATTGTATGTGTTTTTTAAATAAAAACAAATTGCATAGTATTAAAATATAAATAATACATAATTATAGTTTTTCTTTTTAAGGACATTTTAAGGTCAAAATTAAGTGTTATCGAGAAATGGCATCAATTTGTATATTAACCCTATGTTTGGTAAGAAGGAAAGAAAACAAGAGGGAAAGAAAAAACATAAGTGAGAGTAAATAAGAGGGGGAAGAATGATTTTGTTTTTCTTTTATGTTGTTTGTTATCATAAAATGAGAGAGAAATAAAAAAATTGTATGATTACTATATTATTTACCTACATATATTACAGTAATTGGTCAAAATAATCCTCAAACTCTTACAAAGTGATAATTTGATCCCCGTTTTTTTAATTTTTGCCGAGAATATCCTAAACTCTCAAAAATTTGGTAATCTTAATTCTTTCCGTCAAAGTCCGTCTTGCTCACATGATTTTTTTTCTAGTATAATGACCAAAACACCCTCCACAAATAAAAGGAAATCCCGTTGGTCTGACTTCATTTTGGCCTTGATCAGTGGGTACCATTAATTATTTTGCTATATTCTTCCATGACAATAAGCAACTTCCTGCTATCAAAAAACAATAAGCAACTTCCATTCTCAATTTATGGCTTTTTTCTTCCTTGCTTTTTTTTTTTTCTTTTTTCTTTTTTCTTGAAAAACTAAACATTTTTCTTCCTTTCTATTTAAACACAAACCAATTATTTCCTTTTGGTTTGTCTGTAAAAAAAAATAATAAAAATTTTGCTTCAAAGATGGTTCCATTCTAATTCCCTCCTGCATGCTGAAAGTTTCTCTCTTTCTTTCTGTATTCTTTTCTTGTTTTGTTTTTTTTTTTAATATAAAATAATAATAATAAAAAAGAGCAAGGTTTTAGTTTCGTTGGGTCAAAAACAAAAACAAGAAGAAGAATAAGATGGGTATTAATAATAACAATAATTGATATTAATGTGGGTGGAAATAAAGTCGGAGTGGAAGGATTGGGAGTGAATTGGGGAACACAAGCAATGCACAAGCTTTGACCGAAGACGGTGGTAGAGATGTTGAAGGAGAACGACATTCTCAAGGTGAAGCTTTCTACACCACCATGACCACCGTCGCTGGCTTTGGAATCAAGGTCATGGCCGCCATGGGACCAAGTCCAAATCTAGGAAGCTTTTTGGGGGGAACTTATTCAAGTTTTTTTTTTTTTTAAGAATATGTTAAAAAAATAAATTATATGATTTTACTAAAATGACCCTTTTTGTTTGGTCATGTGAACTACATGTGACTAATTTTATTAAAAAATTAACGGAGTTTGACAGAAAGGTTCAAGATTGCCAACGTTATGAGTTTAGGGTCTTTTAGGTCAAAATTTAAAAAACAAGGACCAATTCATCACCTTGTAAAGAGTTTGGGACTATTTTGACCAATTACTCTATATATTTTTTTACTTTAAAAGTAAGGACAAAAAATAATTTTAGTAATTATTTGACAGATTTTAGTTTTCTTTCCACTTTTGGAGAGATTGAAATTGTCTGTCCCACTACATTTTTTTTCCACCTAATTTTCCTTTTCTTCTTCTCTTCCTTCCTACCAAACAAGCTAGTCTAGTATTTTTCCTCCACTTCTCCCTCCCCCCACTTCCTTCTTCTTTTCGACCCTACCAAACAAAACATAAGCGTAAAAAGCAAAATACAATATACAAAAATTTAAATAACCCTGTATCTAATATGTCAACTCAGTCTTTTAATTTTTCAAACTATTTTGCTAAGTTACCCTTCTATATTTTTTGAGAAAATTACCTAAATAACCACCTTGTTTTTCATCTATTAACCAACATGACATAAATTTCTTATCCTTGACTAACATGACACAGATTGTAATTAACTTTAGTTTAATTTTGTGTCATATTAGTCTAGTGTTAATTTTTTTTGTGTGATTTTACTTCAATGATCTTTAAATAGGTACTTTCCCCATAATTCTTTAGTTAAGAATTCACCCTTTGTCTAGTAAAACTCAAATCTCACGTGAAGTTTTAATTCCACTTTCGCTCATATGATGCTCATACATTGACAACAAACACCAATTTTATTCTTGTCATTGTGATGTTATTTTCGTACCTTTGGAATAAAAAGTGACCGATATTTTGTTAGTTCATTTGAGTTACTAGTCTACAATAATATATATATATATATATATATATATTTTTTTTTTTCTTTGAGGCATTAGTCTTTATAATCTGGGTTTTTATCTTGGATTCAAGCTATCATTGCCATTACAGAAAAATCCGAATGATCTGAACTTTGAAGAAAGGGAAAAAGTTTAAGCAAAACTGAAATGTAGGTCGAATCTTCTAGACTGACTTAGAGAAGTATATAGGTAAAAATAAACCTGAATCACACATCATAAAAACACAACAACAATAATAGACATATAAAGGTGTTGGGTTACCATTTAACAGGTTGACATTTATAAATGGAAAGGTCATCTCCAACCCACGC
Organism: Ficus erecta; assembly: GCA_008635985.1. Lineage (NCBI taxonomy): Eukaryota > Viridiplantae > Streptophyta > Magnoliopsida > Rosales > Moraceae > Ficus > Ficus erecta. The sequence goes on along the minus strand of BKCH01001895.1, from coordinate 129,991 downwards.
CAAAGTGGAGTGGAAAAGTTGAAATGGCGTAGGTGGGCTTATCCAACCAGCCGGCGGCAAATCCAACACCATTTTGGTGTGATTTTGCTTGCTGTGATCAACCACGCCAAATCTGGTGTGGCTTTTTTTTTTTTTTTTTTTTTTCCTTTCTTTCTTTCTTTCTTTCTTTTCTTTGTTTTTTTTTTTTTTTTCAGAAAGAGCACAAAATAAAATTTGTTTTACAATTGTCACCCCAGTTTCTTATTGGTTAACAAATTTGTTTCTTTTTGGCTACCAAAAAAAGAAAAAACTTTCTTTTGTCCCACATTGATAATTATGTTTTATAGTTAATTTAATATGGTGAAAAGCTAATAGGTAAATAATACGAAATGCAATTACAGAATTTAGAAAACGTCATACATTCAAATCAACAGGAATTAGAATTACATAATATTTAAAAAAAAAACTAGAATACTAAATAATGCAAAATTCGTAACATAGAGCAATGAAAGTAGACATCTTCTGGACCAACAATTTAATATTCTAGTAGATCGGTTGGGGATGCTCTAATATCATTGAAATATTGGGCAAAAGCATTAGATGGAGAAGGAGGTTGTTGATGTTGGTGTTGTTCAGCTTTTTTTTGTAAAATTCGTACTTGCTCAGCTTGAATATATGCGCGAATGTTTGGATCACTGATCGAATTCAAGTCTCGTAAAAAAAATTTGTTTTCTTTTTTAAAGTCTTTCAAGGCCAAATTCTTGTTTTGGATTTCGAATTGTTGTTACCTGTTCGATTTTGTCTTTTTCAACATCTCTAGAGGCTGTCGATTTTCTTCTTTAAGGCTATTGATGACAGGTGAAAGTTATTCATCGTTTTTTCTTTTCAATTTGGCTTTCTTCATCCCAACAGAGCATTGGGATGTACAACCACCAACATTGTCATCATCTAAATTGAGAGAAAATAATGATAGCCCAGGAGATGCCGGCATAGAAGACTCTAACGTGGGATTATTTGACTCTGATGAGACATAGTTCAAACTTTGACCTTAAGAAGCTTGTCTTGTGCTAGTGACATTATCTTTAAATTTTTCGAATTCCCTAACTTTATTCCACACATGATCAAATTTGAAACCTTTTTTGAAGTTGGGATCTTGCATGAATAAAATTTTTGCTTGAACTAACTGCTAATAATTATAAAAGTATTATTAAGTATTCGGACTTATAGAAATAATACAAAAATAAGTTTAATTACTATTACCATCTGAAAGCTTTTTATAATCATGAATGTTTTTGGAAAAAATTAAAATTTATTATTGATTTGAAAGCATACTCTTTGGTCATATTTCCAAAGAAGAGAAAGAAAACATTTCTTCGGTTTTTTTTTTTTTTTTTAGGAAAAAATAGTTTGTTAACAAATCGGGTCTCTATGTAGTAATTATGAGAATTACCTCTAGTAATTTCTGTTATGACCTAGAGAGTAATTGTGATAACTACCACTAAGTAATTATAATATCGACTAAAAATTCATATGTGGTTTATGTTGAGGGTAAATGTGGTAGTATAAAAATATGTGACCCACAAAATCTAATGTAACGATGTTAAATATAAAAGTCTCAAAAACGATGTTAAATTATTTTTTTTTTCAGAGGTGCAATGATTGAAATTAACTCAAAGGGTATCTAAAACTTTTACACCATTGGCAGGAAAAACAAGCGTCTCCCACGGTAGAAGTCCCCACAAAAAAGAAGGTGCAAAATGAGTAGATTTTTAATTTGGGTGGTTAAAAAAAAAAGGTTGCAAAATGAGTAAATAAAATTTGGATGGTTAAAAAGAAGTCGCCCCAAAAAAAAAAAAAAAAAAGGTTGCAAAATGAGCTTATTTTTAATTTGGATGGTTAAAAAAATACAACCTTACGACCATATTTTTTATACCCTAATCCTAAAATTGTTTATTGTTTTTGTATTTTTATAGCCTACACCCAAAACAGACATTTTTCGCTCCATGTCCTAGTTACTCTAATATTAATATATATATATATATATATTTTACACAAACCCAATATGCAAGGAGAAAATGAGTGAAAAACATTTTTCTGAACTTTCTATGTTAGAGTATGTTATCAACTTGGATTTGATTTAAATTACATTAGACAAAAAAAAAAATTACAAAACTTATAAGTTTTAATAATTTTGTTTTGATATATATAAAGGGTTCGAACTCAAAATTTATACAGTTTTTGTATTTTTACGGCCTACACTCCAAACAAACATTCTTCGCTCCATGATCTAGTCACTATAATATTAATATTTTTTCTAACAAACCCAATATGCAGGGAGAAAATGAGAGAAAAGCTTTTTTCTGAACTTTCTATGTTAGAGTTGATAACATACTATTTGATTAAAATTATAGAAGACAAAAAAAAAAAAAAAAACTACTTATAAGTTTTAATAATTTTGTTTGGAGATTAAGGGTTCGAACTAAAAATAAATAAATTAGTCAAACTGTTTTTATTATGAAGTTCACTAAATCTGGAAATCCACTCAAAGTGTTCAATTCAAATTAGATTGAATTAAGAGACTAAAGGATTGATATTGGATTAGAAAAACAGATTGGATTACGGATTGAAGATTTCTCAATCCTACAAATATGTGATTCCAATCCGCATAATCCGATAATTTACAAACTGCATTGAATTAGATTGGAAGTCTTACATATTAAAATTCACGGATTGAACTATGGATCGAGTCCTAATCTACTTAATCAATCTAGTCCATTCCGTAAACATCCTTAATGTTTGACCTCACAAATTTTTTTATAAATAAATTTAAACTAAAAAATTATTTAGATCTAATCTAATGGTAAAAATATACATATATAGAGAGGTTTTTTTTAGGGGGTTTTTTGTGAATAAGTTGAGTTTGAGTTGAGTTGATGAATTTAAGTTTGAATAGTAATTTTTGTTGATTTTTTCAGAAAAGACAAAAAAAATTTTTAGAAAAAGATAAAAAACATGATGAAAAAAATACAATTTAACTTGAGTTAAACTTGAGCTCCAAACGGAGCCTAAATATCCTATCCTAGAATTGATTTTTTTTTTTTTTTTTTTTTTTTTTGATAATTGGAAAACACTATAGACATATTTGGCTTCGTGTCTTAATCACACTGATTCCATATTTTGAATAAATCCAAACATGCATAACGCCACGTCACAGGCATCGTTCAACCCAGCACTTGTATTGCCGTTATTACGAATGTTCCCCTACATCCCCACCGCCTCGAGTTTCCCGAAAGCGGCCAATTATAAAATAACCCAGAAAAGCCAGCTCATCATCTCACTATGTGACCAAATCAGAATCCGCCACGTGGTGGTTGAAGAAAAACATCACCGTAGAAGATTTTTCTCTCGTTTTCTTCACTCTCCTAAGTTCACTCCCAGCTTCCCCTGCGACACCGCACGTGACGTGACCGTCTCTCTCTCTCCTCTCCGATCATCTCCGACTCTCTTTCTCTCTCTCTTCATTTTCTCTCTCTAGAAGTGGCGGGAACGCTTTGAGGCCTCTGAAACTCCGAAAAGGTGAGCTCTCGGCGATGATCATTTTTTTTTTTTCATTTTTGCCTCTTGTATTTTTCTTTACTTTTCTTTTTCTTTTTTTTTTTTTTCCCTCATTTCTCCGATTGTTGATTTTTCTCGCAAAATTTCCAGCTTTAGAGCTCAGATTTCGAATCCATGCAACAATATCTTTCGGTTTTGGATCGACTTTAACCACAGTTTTTTTTTTTTTTTTTTTGGCTAAATGTGATAAATAATTATAAGGATTTTTGTATAAATTTTTTTTTTTTCGAAAATCTTGTGTAAAAAAATGCATGACCTTTCTCTCCCTATGATTTTCAAGAGAATTCTTATTGTTTTGTGATTCGCCGTTTTAAGTACAATGGATTTAGGGGTTGCGATTTTTTTTTTTTTAGTTTTTTATTTTTGGATAAGTATGCTAAATGGGATTTGTAGCCCAATTCTGAAAAGGGAAGTTGGAATAGAATTCTTCAGTTGGAAGCAAATCTGAATAAGATTGTTTATTGGAGGAAAATGTGAACAAGGTTGTAAATTTATAAGTTAATTAAAAATGATAAAAACGGATTAAAGAATTTGACCTTGTCAGAATTTTTTTCATCATTTTTTTGGATTTTATGTAGAGCGAGGGTCCGTTTGTTTCATAGGTTTAAACCCATATTTCAAACATAAATTCAAATTTTTGTGAAAGAAAACATTATAGATTTGAAAAGTGAGTTTAAAACGGGTTGGTCTTTGGACAGAGATTTTGATTGAAGAAGATATGCACACCATATGTTTGGCAATAGTGTTTATTTTTTAGTTATCCATAATATATATATATATATATATATATATATTATGGATAACTTGTTTGGTGAATCACGTTTATGTAATGGTTATATATATCTTCTCTTTTTTTTCTTCTTTTTTTTTTTGCCCCTTATTCTTTTAGCCTGTGAATTTCTTCATTTGTTTCCCCAATGGAACATCAACGTCTAAGATGACCTCTCATTTTAACGATCTTTACTTGGATTCATTTAATGCCAATACTTAAATATGGGAAATAACTAGAAGTTTTGCTTGCATATATACTAATCTACTTTCCAATTAGGATCTATTTTTGTCCAACTTGGGTGTGAAAATTTTATATGCGATTTCAAGTGGCATATTTAATTTTCTAGAATATGTGCCAATGTTTCATTTGGATTATCATTTTGTGGGCCATTTAAAAGGCTGACTAGAATTGTTGAGTATCGGTGCTGAGGTTCTTGAGGGACTTAACTGTGCCATTGGTAGTCTCCTGCAATAGAAGAATAATGTAATGTTCTAAATTATATGAAAGATTTTATACCCGTACTGCATGTTTGTGAATGTTACATAGATGTTAATATTACATCCTAACCAAATAAGAATGCAAATTTAGCGGAACTTGATGAGGATTTGCGGTCTAGAACTCTGGCATACTTCTTCTTTTTTGCTTTTTTTTTTTTTTTTAATTCCTTATCCTACCACCTAATTTTTCATCCTAGAAACATTAACATGCTACAAAGTACACAGTCTGTTCTATTTCTGAAACGTGATATTGCTACTGAATTCTGATATAGTGATTTTCATGCCATTCAATAGCAGAGCCACTTTTACCGTTTGTCAAAGAAAGAATGAATGTCATGATGTGGTCTATGTCCGACATCCTTCTTGATTTCATGCAGGTGATCAAGAATTGTGGAACCATTACTGTTATGGCAGTTGAACAGGGAAAGACATGTTAGGCACCTGCCGTCCTACTGAGCTTTTTCCTTCACGGCATGGCAATTCGACCTCAACGCCAAACCTCCAGACTGCCGCCACGAAAGTTCCTTTTCATCATTCTATTGATTCTTGTCCCTGTTTGTGTGATTGGAGTATTGTCCCATGGCCGGAAAATTACCTATTTATTCCGTCCACTCTGGGACCATCCCCCGCGTCCATTTGTACATCTGCCACATTACTATGCAGAAAATGTCTCCATGGACCACCTTTGCCAGCTGCACGGCTGGTCGCTTCGATCTGAGCCCCGTCGTATTTTTGATGGAATCATCTTCAGCAATGAGCTAGATCTGCTCGAGATCAGGTGGCACGAACTATATCCATACGTCACAAAGTTTGTAATACTTGAGTCCAACACCACTTTCACCGGCATCCCAAAACCTCTATTCTTCGCATCAAACCGGGATAGATTTTCCTTCGCTGATGAGAAGGTTGTCCATGACGTATTTCCCGGTCAAATTGCTGTCCGAGGATCACGTAATTATCCATTTGCACTTGAGAGAAGCCAGCGAATTGCCATGGATGGACTAGTTCGTCTTTCAGGGATTTCTTATGGCGATGTTCTGATAATGTCAGATGTCGATGAGATCCCAAGTCCAGACACTCTCAAGTTACTGCAATGGTGTGATGGCATGCCACCAGTGATGCATCTCGAGCTGAGGAACTACATGTACTCATTTGAGTTTCCGGTCGACTACAGTAGCTGGCGGGCCACGGTGCACATCTATGGCCCACAGAGCCACTATCGCCACTCGCGCCAAACTGATTATATCTTCTCAGATGCAGGATGGCATTGCAGCTTCTGTTTTAGGCGTATTCAGGAGATTGTGTTTAAAATGACCGCTTATAGCCATGCAGACCGTGTCAGCCAGAAAGATTTCTTGAACTACTCGAGAATTCAACGCCTTATATGCCAAGGAGACGACCTTTTTGACATGATACCAGAAGAGTACACCTTCAAAGAATTGATAAAGAAGATGGGACCCATACCCCGTTCGGCTTCTGCGGTTCATCTTCCTGCATACTTGATAGAGAATGCAGAGAAGTTTAGGTTTCTTTTGCCCGGAGGCTGTTTACGACCGCCAGAGTAGAAGGTACTTACTGCTATTCAATTTTCTGTGCTTACCTTTGAATTTTCTGTTTGGTAAGCCAGAAAACAACTTTTTAGAGAAGAAAATTTTCAGAGTATTGATGGCTAAAAAAGTGTTTTCTTTCTTCATAAATATAAGGTAGAGTTGTTTATTTAACTTAACATATATATAGTTCCATTTCTTTTTTGACCCAAAGAGAGGGATTTAAGTCGGTGAATTGTTCTTTTATCTGATGAGAACTGTACAAAGTTTTGGGACTGAGATTTTAATGAAAAATCTGGCAATTATTTCCCATCTTGGTTTCTTACTTTTAGATTGTACAATTGAAATATTCTAGACATAATATTTTGTCCTAGAGCAAATGTTTTAACCATTTTATAACGATTTTCCTGAACTTTACGCCTCTCTACTTGCATACTGAAATTAAAGAGGGGGGAGAAAATTACTGTTACTGTAAAAAACTCCATGTTAACATGAAACTTTACAAAAATAATTACACAGAGTAAAAAATATTTCCTCCCTTAAAAAAATAATTTCACTGAGTAAAAAATATTTCCTCCCTTAAAACTAAAATCTTTTGAATTTAATGTAATAATTTCTTTAAAATTTTTAGTTATTATGCGATAAGATACGATTATCTACGTTAAATTTATGAAATCGTCCGTCAATTTTAGTGTGAGGAACCAAAACTGCAAAAAAAAAAAAAAAAAAAAAAAAAAAAAAAAAGAGAAGTTTAGGGACTAATTTAACAAAATCAAAAGTTCAGATATCAAAGTGATAGAATATTTATAGTTTAAGGACTAAACAAACAAATTATCATTATTATTGTAATTAACACTTCTCTTTTTATGAAATTATTATTTGGGTTATTTGCATTAATAGTCATGAATTGTATATCGAGTTATATATTAACTTCTAACTTTTGATTTTATAAGTCACATTGTCTTGAACTTTTTTAATGTAACGCAATTGGCCCCTGTATTAGTATTCTTTCAAAAAAGGGGATTGAAAATGGGCATGTTGTGATCACGTGGGCTCGAATTAAAGTTTTAACTATAATTAAACAATTTTTTAAGGAAAATTGCATCGAAAAAATATCTCCAATGATGCTATATGTGTTTTTTTTTAAAATAAAAGTACAATTTCAAAATTTCTATATTAAAAGTAGAGTTTCCCTTCAAAAAATATGTAGTTATGATATTATTCATAACCAATATACATGTGATCAAAATGTCTTTAATTTTTGTCTAATTGGTGATAAAATACAAACAAAAGGACCGTTAACATCGCAAACATAGTATGGTATTTAAAATAAAAAATAAGGGATTAAAATAAGACTAATACAGGGGGCTATATAGAAAAATATCCCTTTATAAACAAAATTCTTAAAACTTCTGTATTATTTTATGGGTTAATTTCACTTTTAGTACCTGTAGAAATTTTATTATTAAAAATAGCATTACTTTTTTTTCCCTTCATTACTAGTACTTAATGTGGGTCCCAGTAGCATTTAATGCATATCAAATTACGGGTTTACTCTCATCTCCTTCAGCTCAAATATCCCTCTCCCTCGCATGGCCCAAAATTTTTTTTCAAACCAACATCTACAGTATTGTAGAGAGAGAAAACTGAAATCCAGAGAGAGAAAGAGTTACCACCCACCATAATCTTATTTTTTTTCACTTTTTCGCATAGCCTCCCACCCATTTTGAAACCCAAATCTTCATATAATAGAGAGAAACTTCCATTTAGAGAGAGAAACTTCCATCGAAAGTTTTTTTTTTTTTAAATCTAATATTTTTAGCCATTTTTGAGTAAATGTCATTCCTGTTATGACCATCCAGTCATAATAATTATGACCTATGTTATGACCATCCGTTCATATAATAGAGAGAAACTTTCATTTAGAGAGAGAAACTTCCATCGAAAGTTTTTTTTTTTTTTTAAATCTAACATTTTTAGCCATTTTTGAGTAAAGGTCATTCCTGTTATGACCATCCGGTCATTTTCGTAATGACCGTACCTTTATTAATTTCAATACTAGTGTCGGTCATTTTTATAATTACCGGGTGATCATTTTCGTAATGACCATGCCTTTATTAGTTTCAATATTAATGTCGGTCATTTTCATAATTACCGGGTGGTCATTTTCGTAATGACCGTGCCTTTGTTAGCTTCAATACTAGTGTCGGTCATTTTCATAATTACCGGGTGGTCATTTTCGTAATGACCGTGCCTTTATTAGTTTCAATACTAGTGTCATTATGAAAATGACCACCCAGTAATTATGAAAATGACCGACACTAATATTTAAGCTAACAAAGACACGGTCATTACGAAAATGACCGGATGGTCATAACATGAATGACCTTTACTCAAAAATGGCTAAAAATGTTAGATTTAAAAATAAAAAAAAAAACTTTCGATGGAAGTTTCTCTCTCTAAATGGAAGTTTCTCTCTATTATATGAAGATTTGGGTTTCAAAATGGGTGGGGGGCTATGCGAAAAAGTAAAAAAAATAAGATTATGGTGGGTGGTAACTCTTTCTCTCTCTGGATTTCAGTTTTCTCTCTCTACAATACTGTAGATGTTGGTTTGAAAAAAAATTTTGGGCCATGCGAGGGAGAGGGATATTTGAGCTGAAGGAGATGAGGGTAAACCCGTAATTTGATATGCATTAAATGTTACTGGGACCCACATTAAGTGCTAGTAATGAAGGGAAAAAAATAATACTATTTTTAATAATAAAATTTCTACAGGTGCTAAAAGTGAAATTAACCCTTATTTTATTTGATTGTAACCTGTTATTAAAAGCGCACTATTTGAATAAACATCACGTATCATATAATTCTTAAATGAATATACCAATTAAAATCCTTTTAGTCCCCCAATATTACTTACCTCCACTATATTTCTTGACAGACACCCCAACATCCACCCCACCCAAAAAAATAAAAATCAAAAAAATCAAAAAAAAAAAAATTTAAGAGAGAGAGAGAGAGAGAGAAACAATTGGGCCCCACTTTCAGATATTGTTCGAGGTGTGTACATCAAGTCTGGTCTATGAAAAGATTGAATTGAGTTAATTGGTCAAGGAATTCATAAAAACGATGATTCCTGAGATGAACATGGGAATAATCTTTCATGTTTGAAAAACAACAGAAAACCCAGTCCGAAAGGAACCGAATAATTCCTTTTGTTCCCTACTCGTAATGCCATTTTACTTTTAAGAAATTCTGGATTCCTGGACTCTTATCATGCATTTGATACATAGGTTAGAATAAAGTTTTTTGAATTATACGTTTAATGAGATATTTGAATTGATGAAATTAAAAAAAAAATTTAAAGTGTAAAAATTTGAATGTGTTCCAAAAAAAAAAAATCAATATAAAACTTGTTTTATTTGTCTTAAAATTTTATGCAATGAAAAAAATACATCTCATTTAAACTTACATTTGCAAAATAATAGATTTTTAACGTTTGAGTTACGAAATTATAATAGTAGTTATGAATAGTGAAATTTGGATTGATTTTTTAATAAAAGACAAAAAATAATCATTCAAATTGAGTTGAATGACTACACCAAACATATGTTTAGCTTCTTTTTTAGAGTATTTCTATTGATAGTATGCATTTATTATAATCTTTTTTTTTTGTTAATAAAATGTATGTTTATTAATGTTAAATTTTTAGAATAAGTAAAAACAAAAATAAAACGACAAAATCTAATAAAAATTTAACATTTAAAAATAATGTTATCGATAGAATTTTTATTTTTCATAGTTTGCTTAAAAAATTCTCATTTTAAAATTATTTTTTTAATATCAATCTAAATTCGTGAGGATTTTTATATGAGCTAAGCACGTTTAAGCACTTTTCATTCTTATTATATATATAAAGAGAATTAGTGAAATCCTAATATTCTTGACATAATAGGATAGAAAAACAATAACATTGGGATAACTGATGATCAGGGCATAGTACATAGAGTAAATACACTAGCACAATATAATTGGCGGATTTTATACATGTAGCAAGGTTCGAACTCATGACTTGATAGAAGTGAAAGTTCCGCATAGGACTTCATCTGACTTTTCATTCTTCTTGGATGAATTCAAAATTGTGATTATCCATTAAATAAAAAAATGTCGAAACTATCACATTCCTAGACTAAAATGTTTCTAGCATTCTTTCTTACTTTGTAATGTGTTTTGAAATGGAAGTGCAACAACTAAACACGTAATTATTAGAGGATATTATAGGAGAAAGGTGGACCTTATGATTGGAACTTTGTTGTCCTCCTGAAATAATGGTTTCAACAAATGTCACAATCCAGTTCTCGTCTTCTTAACCTTTATTTATTTATTTATTTATTTATTTTGGCAGCTCTTTTTTCTTCTGAATAAACAAAGGAAGAACCGAAGGAGGAAGAGCAGGTATAGCTAGGACTTAGAATTGTCATGGCGGAGATCATATATGTTGTGATAAACACCAAAAAACGATATATATATATATATATATAGACACACACACACATGCTCAAAGTAGTTATAGGCTAAATCTAATAGCATCTCCAACACATCAATGCTAAATTTTAATATACGAGTCTCCAATATAGTGCTATTTTCGGTACTAGATTTTTTTTTTTTTTTTTTTTTTTTCTATTTTTAGGGAAAACGGACTTTTATTAAGAAAGTTGTGAATCTACTTTAACAAAATATCCTACAAATGAAGGCATGCAATCCAACTACATAAAATCACTAAACTGCGCGCGCACAAAATTAGTTGAAGAATGAACTACCGAATTCCATAACATTGTCAAAAATCGAAGCTTCAGGAGCTCTCGGAGCCATAAATTAAACGAATACCACAAACAATATTATTAGTCGCATCTGTCTCAAGAACGTAGTTGTTTTGACCACCTTGTTGAATCATCCTCACACCTTCACGAAGAGCCAAACATTCTGTAAGGTGAGGATTAAACCTATCAGGAATTTGAAGAGAAGCAGCGCCCCACAACACGCCTGACTTGCGCATTTTGGTACTAGATTCAACATATACTGTACTTGGTACCAACTTTGACATCAAATACATGACATGCGTAATTTTAGAATTTGATCGTTATTGGTTCACGTATTAACTTTATCGATAAATATCTACAACATTGTTATTTTCTATTTTTGAAGCGGACAACATTGTCGATAGCATATTTTGTATGTACTTTTAAAGTTTATAGCATATTTTTTTTTAAAAAAATGATAAATTATGACATTTATTATGAGTAAATCTTTGGATTTTCTAATAAATAACAAATTTACAATTAATTTTTAATAATAGATTTATGTGTATAGTTTCATGTTAAAGAGAAAGAGAGAGGATGGGGGAAGGATCAAGAGTTTATTTATTTATTTTTGGTATCGTGTTATCATAATTCTAATTATGCTATTTATTACTAGGTCAAAATTTTATGCTATAATTTATTATCACTCTTTTCAAAAATGTTATTTTGCTCTTTCTCCCATGTTTAAAATTAAAAGTTCTTTTTTATGCAAATTTTAAAATTAAAAATATGACAAAAGGAAGATATAGCATCTTATATAATATTATACATCAGAGTATAAAATGGAATTAGTGCTGACATTTGTATTGGAGATAATCTAACAGTAAACACACTTGTCACAATGTTTAGATTTAGAGTTTTAATTTTCCATTCATCTATATATAAACACAAGGGGCCTCATTTATTTCATATGTGACTAATTGTACAAATGTAAATAAAACAAGTGCTTTGAATTGGATCTGTTCTGTTATCAGGCTCATACATTTGTGTCCTTGAGTTCTGAGGAGACTTGAGCCTAAACTTGGTGGATGAATCTTGCATCTTTTAACTGTTGGATTCCTGGGATTCTATCTTATAAGGTTAATCTATTAAGAGGAGTGGTCCGAGTCCTTTTAATATCATTTACATTTTATGCCTAGTTAATGTGGAACTTTTTGTTCGTATATACTCAACAATTCCCCCAAACGAAACTCATTATCACTGCGGCACCTCTGAACGATGATCCATCCTTCCAACTTCCTCAAACATACACTACTAGAAAAGAAGGATTACACGACGGGTTTTAACCGTCGTGTAAAGTTTGCACGACGGTACCTTAACCGTCGTGTAATCCAGCGTCGTGGAAGATAACACGACGGTTTCAATACTGTCGTCGTATCTTAGTTTTACACGACGGTTTTCCAACAGTCGTGTAATCCCGGTAAACAGTTATGTGGTGGAGCAAAATAAAGAACATTACACGACGGTTTCGGAATGAACCGTCGTGTAATTTATAAGATTACACGACGGTTCCAAAAGGAACCGTCGTATAATTTAACGGCACGAATATTACACAACGGTTCCGGGAGGATTTGTCGTGTAATCTGTCGTAAGCCCATAGATTACACGACGGGCCCCCAGGGCCCGTCGTATAAACCATTTGATTACACGACGGGCCCATGGGGCCCGTCGTGTAATCTCCCCGAGTTGGGTAGATTACACGACGGGCCCCATGGGCCCGTCGTGTAATCCCCCTAGGGGATGTAATTCCCTCTAGGGGATTAAACGACGTTCCCCATGGGACCGTCGTTTAATCCTCCTTTTGTGGGAGGATTAGACGACGGTCCCCGGGGGACTGTCGTCTAATCCTCCCTTGGTGGGAGGAATAGACGACGGTCCCCGGTGGACCATCGTCTAATCATCCCTTGGTGGGAGGATTAGACGACGGTCCCCTGTGGGACCGTCGTTTAATCCTCCCTGGGTTGGAGGATTAGACGACGGGCCTGGGGCCCGTCGTGTAATCTCCAGGAACCGTCCGTCGTGTAATTTATTATTTAAAAAAAAAATTGGGGTTTTTTTTTTTTTTCCCCACGGGTGGCCTAATCTGTATGTTATCCAATACACGATCCAAGTATTAACTTCATTAATCAAACTAAAAATAAACTCCAATTATTACATTACAAGTTTATACATCATAATTAATGAATTCCATTACATGGCTAGACCATTCTCCCCTAATCAGATCCAAATCCTCATAAGAATAAAATTGTTTACTTTCAAGTGCGTCAATTCCATTCATCACTATATCCCTCATAAAACCTAAAACAAAATAACCACATTCAACACTTCCCTCTTGGAGAGGACAAGGACGGTTCGAGATTTTGGTTTTACAATCTCCTCTCTTTCTAATCCCTTCTCCGGTCGTAATCTTCCAATCCGTTAGGGCCCTAGCAAATTGGTAAAATTCAAACTAAATAAGATGCATATAATTAAGATTAAAAAAAATATCATGTTCAAATTGACTTACATGTTCATTAGCTCAGTAAAATCGTCGCGTTTCTTCTCCCGAAGAGGATCAAAATAAAGGACGAGGTCCTCCCATGGGTCAATGACACCCAAAACCCAATGTCTCCCTCTGTTATGTGGCACAAGATAAAGCCGTTCTTTGGGTGCGTCACGCAAAAAGCTGATAAGATTGTCGACTCGCTCTCTCATGCCAGCATCTTCAGTATCTGTTCTCACCGTTGAGATCAAGCTTGGAGACACAAACACAAACTTCTCAGCTTGGCTGTTAATTCTACATAGTTCCTCCAAATATCTGCATAACCATATCAAAAATGTTACTCTACATGAAATATAGAAGATTTTCCTGATAAAAAGAAAATTTAAGATAAAGAATGACGTACCTCATGTAGACTAATATACAATTCGCACTGATTTCTTGTAAATTAAAGAACTCAAAAATATCTTCAAAGCTCAGAAAGACAGGCATATCAAAACCCATAATCGTGGCTGGTATTGGGACCTCAATCTGATTACCTTGACGCATGGAACTATGTGCATAATAAGCCAAAGGCCTCATTGCCTTGTTCATGTTATTAAAGTCGAACACGAGTTTTTGTTCTTGCGCACCTTGTTGTACCTCAGTTCGAGAGTCGATCGTTTTCTTTCCAGCCTTTTTTTGCCGTTTTTTGTTGCCAGCTGCTGGGTCGGGAACGTGACTAGGCCCTCGACTCGCCTTGTTCATACTCATGTCAAGCTCAACTAAACTTTTAGGCCAAGCAACAAACCCATTAACAGCATCCTCCACAGTGGTTGCGTCGTACGTCGGTATAGGTAATGGTGTTTTTTTTAATTTGGGAACGTTGATTGACACTCGCATGTTCCCTTCCCCCAGTGGAATCCCATGCACCGTATCGGTGGGGAGGCTCTCGAGCCATGCTCTTCCAAACGCAACAAGCAACTGTCCACCCTGAACTTCATCGAAGGTATAGAGCTTACACTCCTGACTTTCGACAGGCATGGTTGGCGGCTCAGCAACTCCATGTTGTTTTTCTTGGGCAGATCAACTAGCCTTAAAGCTGTTGTGTTGGTCTACGGTTGGCACATTCTTGGGATCAACCGACGGCTCCACATCTTTGTTCGCACATAGACCACGCACCAACGCCTTTAATTCTTCTATTTCCCGTTTCATTGATTATACTTCATTGTCTTTCTTCGAACTTCGACTTATGTTAAAATACTGAGACGGCTTTACGAACTTTGATTGGCCACGGACACGGCCTCTGTGTTCGGGTCTAGATAATGCCTGCGACAATACATCATTAGTGCCAACTGACTCGAAAGTGCCTTGGCTCGCCTGTGTGTTGTACTCCATCTACAAGATTATTAACAGAAATCATTTAAGCAAAAGTGTTGTAAGTGCGTATAGTAGCCATGAAGAAAATATTGTTAGTTAGTAAACTTACTATCATCTCGCTAACTTTTTGACATGCTGAATATTTCAACTCTCCATCTGCGGCTGTTTGTTGCTCTAGCCACAAACCATCTCTTTTTTCCTATTTCCCAGTCTTCTTAAACTGTAATTAACATCGTTAGTATAAATGGGATACGATTTAGTACAAACAAAAGTTATTGTCATACCATTTCCTGGTCGAGCTTCCTATATCCGTCTCGGCCTCCTCTTGATGAGTATTCGTTGTTTGTCCTTATTTCGCTTCCACGATCAGATAGTTGTTGGAATTGCGAGGACGTTCTATATTGAACGAATTTCATCCAATCCTCTTCTTCAATATTGGGGTAGTTGTCAATAACTTTTTGCGGCCGTGTCCACACACTTTCTTCATTTCTAAATTCCTCGACAAATGTCTTGTACAGATCATACCGAAAATTCCTTGCAGCCTCACCACATGATTTTAAACAAGTGGTCCGGAAGCTTTCTTCCACGGTGAAAGAAGTAACAGTTTCTTTCCAAATAATTTCTTTCAATCCGTCTAAATCACAATATCTCCAATCTTGAATCCATATTGGAACGTGCTCTCGAGCGAGCACGCCAATCCAGCTCATCAATTCGTCACCGTGCTTCCCTTCCGGTTGTCCTTTCTCGTCAAACGTGACTTGAATTCGTTCACCTCTTTTCCTTGCCATATGGACGCGTTTCATTATTGTTGCCCTTCGCTTGCCCTCAACAGTGGGATCCATCGGGTTTCTCCTTCGTGCTCGTCCCTTTTTGGAATTTTCCATTGTATTCGTTCACCTACATTTATTGGCAAAAAATAAAAAAAAAATTAAGTTAATGGGTCTTCGAACTTTTTTCTTCTATTTTTTTTAATTGTTATTATGTTGGTACAAATAAAAAATAGTGTAAAAAATTTAACAAAATTTAGACGCCCTACACGGGCGGAAGGCGCCCAATGGCGCCCCGCAAGGGCGCCTGGCGCCCAAGGACACCTGGGCGCCCCGCACGGGCGCCTCGGCGCCCCATACGAATTAGGACAAAACAACCATAAGTGCAAAAAAAAACGCTGCCAAATAAGCAAAAATTCATGTGTATGTAAAAATTCATATTATTCATCTACATTATTCCTCTAAAAACTCTAATTGACATTTCATCGAGCATATGGTGGGTGGGAAAAATTCATGTGTATGTAAAGTGTAAAAACCACTCACAAACCATTAATCTACAAAAAGCATCATTAGGAACTTAAACACCCATGCTAAAAAATGCATCTTTAGTGACAAACAACAAGACAAAATCTCAAATTTAATTTAACTTGTATATGAACTTACCTTGATTTTCTTTGAAGATGAATAGATACTCCAACACCAATAATTTTGGATTAGGCGACGACGGTGACGGCGGCGACACGACGGCGATGGCGGCGGCAACGACGGAGTTGGCGGCGGCTTGGAGGAGGAAGTGGGTACTTGAGAAATTTAGAGAGTGTTAAGAGAAATGAGAAGGTATGTGGAAAGAAAATGAGAGGAAGTTGTATTTAAATAATGGGTTTGCGCGCGGAGTTTGAAAAACGAAAGTTAAAAATCTTCAAAATTTTTTGAAGATTACACGACGGTGTATTTTACACCATCGTGTAATATAAGATTACACGACGGGCCCGAGGGGACCGTCGTTTAAGCTAGGCAGAATTGTGGCTAGCTTAAACGACGGTCCCCAGGGGACCGTCGTTTAATCCCCCCACAGTGACCGTCGTTTAATCCACCCTGGGTGAGGATTAGAGGACAGGTCTGGGGCCCGTCGTGTAATCCCTGTATTTTACACGACGGGTCCTTGTGGGCCCGTCGTGTAATTACATCGAATTGTGTGGATTACACGACGGTCGGTGTGTGACCGTCGTGTAATCTCGCTATTACACGACGGTTTAAATATACACCGTCGTGTAATATTTAAAAAATGTTGAAATTTTTTTGAAATTTGGCACCATATTCAGACGAACTCATACCACTGTGTTGTATATAAAAAATTACGTAAACTGTAGCATTGAACCTGATTCAAATTTAATATTAAATATATGTATATACCAATCAACATAACAAACTAAAGATGGTATAGATCATGATGAATTACAATAGAAATTAATTAATGTACTTGTACACACTAAATGGCATAATGTTCAAGTTTTTTTCTTTTTTCTCTTTGCTGCCTCAACACGTGTCCATTCAATATCTGGTCGAACCAAGTGTGAAACATCATCATCGAATTCGTCAATCTCCTCAACCGGTGGCATTCCCTGTGTGAAAGATGGAATGTCGGAGCAATCTTCCTCATCTTCTTGCCCGTCACGGTACAATTTTGGCTTCATCTGCACAACTAAGGACAACTCTGCATTGCTAGGATCCGTGGTATAAAATACTTGGATTGCTTGTGATGCCATAATGAATGGATCATTTTTGTATCCCAATCATCTAAAGTCTACAACTGTGATGCCATCACTGTCAATCCTGACATAGTTATTGTCTGCCCATTTGCACTTAAAGAGTGCTACATGTAAACCATAGTAATCGAGTTTCCAAATATCTTCAATGAAACCGAAGTAGTTCATAGTTCCATAAACTGGATTCTTGTCCTTTGCAGATGAAATATGCATTGCCTTAGCACGGATACTAACACCACTATTTTGAACGGGATGCTTCTCATCTCTTTCGCGAGTGTAGAATGTATAACCATTGACGAAGTACGATGTATACCGTGTAACAATCGTCGACGGACCTCTAGCGAGGTTCATTAACTCTTGCGAACAGCCGTCCTTCTGAAAGGCATGACTTCGTAGCCACAGACGAAACGTCCGATTGTGGTCATCGTGTATCAACTTTTCATTTCGTCCTCTTCTTGGATATTTATCTCTTATTTCCTATAGGTGAAGCTCGATAAAAGGCTCAACTTCAACCCTATTATGTAAAGTATAGAGACAAGCTTTCTCCCATTCACATCGATTTACCTGCAATGGAACGCCGACGGATAGTCTTTTCCAGTCAAAGTTTGTAGTCTTCGGCAACCCAATCGCCTCCGCGGTGGACAAATACTCGGAGCAAAATTCGACCGATTCCTCCGCAATGTAGCTTTCTACTATACATCCTTCTGCCCGATTTCGGTTCTTGACATAACCCTTCAAAACCTTCATGTACCTTTCAAAAGGATACATCCATCTCAAGTATACCGGTCCACATAGCTTCACTTCCCGGACTAAGTACACCGTTAGATGAATCATTATGTCAAAAAATGAGGGTGGAAAGTACTTTTCAAGCAAGCACAAAGTCTTAACCAACTCTAATTGTAGCGAATCTAGTGTCAATGGATCTATTACCTTAGAGCATATCGAGTTGAAAAATGAGCATAACTTGGTAATTGCGAATCTCACGTCCTTCGTTAAAACTCCTCGCAACGCCAGCGGTAATAACTGTTGCATCAAGATATGACAATCATGTGATTTCATGCCAATCAGCCTCAGATCCTTTATAGACACCAACCTTTTCAAGTTGGAAGAATACCCATTGGGCACTTTTACAGAAGCGAGCCACTCACAAAGCTTTCTTTTTTCTTGTCTTGATAGTGTGTATTTCGCCGGAGGTAAGTAAGTTGCATTCCCTTTCTTCGTAGGGATCAAGTTAAGTCTAATCTTCAATTCCTTAAGATCCAACCGTGCCTTCTCACCATCTTTGCTCTTATTGGGAATGTCTAGCAACGTGCCCACTATTGATTCACACACGTTTTTCTCAATATGCATCACATCCAAGCAATGACGAACAAAAAGTGTCCTCCAATATGGAAGTTCGTAGAAGATTGACCGTTTTTTCCAAGGGCCGTCTACCACGGGATCATTGTTACGCCGTTTTCTTTTCCCGAGCACCACTTTCAAATCCTTAACCATCTCATAAACGTCTTCGCCGGTCCAAACCCGGGGAGGGTTTCTTTCTTCAGTTTTGCCATCGAAGGCCTTTTTCTGTTTGCGGTATCGATGATTTTGTGGTAAGAATCTCCTATGACCAAGGTAAACGGTTTTCTTACCATTCTTCAATCGGATGGAGGATGTTTCTTTCATACAAACGGGACAACCGATAGAACTCTTGACTGAATAACCAGATAGATTTCCATAAGCAGGAAAGTCATTGATTGTCCACATCAACATTGCACGGAGTGTGAATGTCTCTTGACGGTAAGCATCTCTAACTTCGATCCCCTTTTCCCATAAGCTCTTTAGATCATCGATTAGTGGTGCTAAGTACACATCAATGTCATTCCCTGGTTGTTGAGGACCAGATATCAATAAGGTCAACATCAAGAACTTTTCGCTTCATGCTCAACTTCGGAGGGAGATTGTAGTTGACAAGTATGACGGGCCAAGTACTATGCCTACTACTCATATTACCATGTGGGTTAATTCCGTCCGCCGACAAACCAAGACGTAGGTTCCGTGGTTCCGCACAAAATTCAGGATGATCGACATCAAAGGTTTTCCATTGTGGTGCATCGGCTGGATGTCTAAGCATACCATCTTCAACACGTTTATCATGGTGCCAAGTCAAATTCTTGGCATGCTCGGCATTACGGAATAAACGCCGTAGACGCGGTGCCGGAGGAATGTACCATAACACCTTTGCCGGCACACCCTTGCTGCCATTCGTTGGCTTCTTGCCCTTCTTCCATCTTGACTCCTTACAAACCGGACATTCATCCAAATTCTCGTACGCATTTCGGTAAAGGGCGCAATCATTTGGACATGCATGAATTTTTTCATATTCCATTCCCAAAGTGCTCAACGTCTTCTTAGCTTCGTACATACTAGCGGGTATTTTATTATCAACCGGTAGAACCTCTCTTAGAAATTCTAAAAGAGCCGTGAAACTAGAATATGTCCACCCTCCCGATGCCTTCATGTTCCATAATTTGACTAATGCGGACAATTTCGTATATTTACTACACCCCTCATACAAGGGCATCTCGACATCATTCATCATTGCTTCAAATAATTCCGGACGATGCACAAACTGTTCTTCCAAATCATTAACCATATCAAACAAATTATCTCCTACAACTTCGTCAACAACATCATCTTTCGCTTTGTTGTTCGATGATGGATTAAAACACATTTCACCGTGTAAATACCACGTTTGGTACGAACAAATAATCCCACGCGCAAGCAAGTGTCTTCTAACTTCATCAACTGGATGAGATCTATGATTTCCACAATCCACACAAGGACATCGAATCTTATCATTCTTCATGTGAGTTTCCGCAAATGACAAAAATTTTTCGATCCCATCTCGATATTTTCTAGTCAATCTATTAGCCCACATCCATTTTCGATCCATTTCCAAGAACCCGACCTAAATCGATATTAAATTTATCATACAAATTATTCAATAATCAAGTTTTTACATTTAAAAACACAACGTATAGTCAACAACTAATCATACCGAAAAAGAAAAAAAGAGAATATATACCATTTTTGACATCTACAATAAATCGTCCATAAAAATCAAATAAATAAAAAGAAGAGTAAGTAATAATCACAATACTTACAAATATTCAATATACGCGAGTGTTGGTTTCGTAATGGCGGAGACGTGGTTTCGCAGGTGTCTGTGATGTTTTTCGCGGCTGCGCGATAGATCTGTAATGAGATGAAATGAGGGCTGCTGTAAGGGTAAAAAAGTTAGGAATACACGACGGGTTATTAAAACCCGTCGTGTAAAGTCTGACTTTACACGACGGTTCAAATAAACCGTCGTGTAAAGTGGCTCCGCGGGGGCACTTTACACGACGGTTCTTTGGAACCGTAGTGTAAAGTCGGACTTTACACGACGGTTCTTTGGAACCGTAGTGTAAAGTTGCTCTGCGAGGCACTTTACACGACGGTTCTTTGGAACCGTAGTGTAAAGTTGCTCTGCGAGGCACTTTACACGACGGTTCTTTGGAACCGTAGTGTAAAGTCGGACTTTACACGACGGTTTTTTAAAGCCGTAGTGTAAAGTCGGATCCGCGAGGCACTTTACACGACGGTTCTTTGGAACCGTAGTGTAAAGTTGCTCCGCGAGGCACTTTACACGACGGTTCCACTGTAGTGTAAAGTCGGATCCGCGAGGCACTTTACACGACGATTCTTTGGAACCGTAGTGTAAAGTCGGACTTTACACGACGGTTCTTTAGAACCGTAGTGTAAAATTGCTCCGCGAGGCACTTTACACGACGGTTCTTTGGAACCGTAGTGTAAAGTCGGACTTTACCCGACGGTTCCAAAGAACCGTCATGTAAAGTCCCTCGCGTGGCACTTTTCATGTAAAGTACGACTTTACACGACGGTTTCAAGGAACCGTCGTGTAATCTCCGTCGTATAATGTACTTTTTGTAGTAGTGATAGAAACCAAAAAAATCACACTCCATCGAGATATCCACCACGTGAGAGCCATTTTACCATGAAGTTTTCCAATTTATCTAGTTGTCCCTGTGATCTATTAATTATTAAAGTCTCAATGAAAAAAGAAATACATGAGAACCATATGTGATTTAGTTGAATTTTGATTTTATTTTACATGTTAGGAAACAACTATTACGGAATTTTTTTTTTTTTTTTTTTGTGAGAATTTAATAGTCGAATGGATAAAATGTAAAATAATAAGCAAATGTGCTATGGGATTACACACGGTCTATGAAAAGTGAAAAGGTTTAAAAAAAAAAAAAAAAAAAAGGTGCTAATTCTAGGCAGTAGTCCACAAAGTGTCTTTATCTTTGGAATGGCATTGGTCCCTTTTTAATTTCACCTCTTCTATAAATAGGTTGAAAATGTGGAAAATATATAGAGCCATCTTTGAGTGCCCTAAGTGCTTATTGGACCACTACACCAATGATTTTATAAATTGATAAACTAGTCAATTAGTGGGAAACTCCAAATCATCTGCTAAATGTACTAACTTTGTTGCAACTTGAAAGTTGTAAAAAATAATAATCATAAAATTCTTTTTGACTTTCTTAAATTCCGTTTATCTATAGTTTTTACTCCCCCCCTCCTAATTATAGGACCTTTTTTTTTTTTTTTTTTAATTCCTCCTAATTTCTTGCGTTTTTGGGTTTTAAATATAGGGCGCAATAGGTGAAGGTCACCATCGTATACGCACTTGGCTTTGACATATTAAGGTTATTAAAACATTATGTTATTTTGTTGGTCAATTAAAGTAATATGTTCCTTCTGAGGTTGAATTGATAAGATAAACCTCTCTAAAGAATCTATTCCTTAAAATAAAAAAATAAAAATATATATATATAAAAAAGACAACAATCACGATTGCAAACAGAATGTAGAGTTTCAAGGCTCTTCGTGAAATTATATTTTAACCTTTTAAAGATTAAAAAAAATTAAAGAACAAATATATTAAAAAGGTTATTAAGCAAGTTAAAGAAAAAAGGTTATTAAACCAAGTCGAGGTCGAGATGGTAATCCTCGTACAAATCAAGCACAACTATCCATACTTTCAAAATCTAAACTCTGACAAGCCAAAAAAAAAAAAAAATCTGAACTTTAACTTTTTAAAATCTAGGTAATCCAAAAAATTATTACATACACTAGTGGATAAAACTCTATTGCGTGTTAAATTTCTCTTCTTTTTTTCCCCCTCTTTTTTCACTTAAGTAGTTGGATATTTCTATTATATGGTCCCATATCGACATGTACATTCATCATTGTTGATTTTGTCATAACCACATTAATTTTTTGAAAATGTAAAACAGAGTTTTTAATACAAATATGATGACTTGAAAACAATATCTTACTAATAATGTATTTTCATATTCCTACTATAAAAATCCCCCGAATAATTTACTCTGATTTTTTCTTTTAATTTTTTTGATGATAAACGAATAGGATCAACGATGTTCTCACACCTCCGATCTAATGAGAATAGAAAAGTGATAATTATACTGAACATCGATGGGATGACGACCATACTTTCATCAGATAACATGTCATGGGCTTTAAGAGCCTTCTTAGAAACGTAATGTATGTGAACACAATATTGACAACTCTTTACATATATAGCAAGACTCAAGCTTATGACCTGATAAAAATGAAGGTTAGAATATATTTTTACCACCATGCCACCTTTATTTATTTATTTATTTATTTTCAGTTAAATAGCTTCACTCCATCCCATGCAATATACAAAGCTTGGTGCAGAACATATTAGGGGCAAAGGACAATTCCTTGGAGAGAATATTTGGAGCTCGGATCTACCATGATTTCACCCTTGTCTTTATCAACCGGGCCATATCTTCAACAGATAATAAAACTCAATAAACCAAAATAAATAAATAAATAAATAAAACTATTGTTCTTTTGCATGGAAAGAAACAAAGACAAATTTAAAAGTGGGAAAGAAAAGGTAAATATGGGAGAAAAAAAAAAAGAAATATGGGAAAGAAGAAAAAAAAAATGAAGTGGTGTAGATAACACCAATTCATTGAAGCATCCAAGAAAATTCCATTGAAAATGACAAATGCTTTTGATATAGAAAATATAAAACTCATTTTCTGCTGCATATTTTCTCCCTCTTAAATAGTGCCCCTTTGTAAACAGAAATTTTCTCTTTACTTTTTTTTTTTAAAAAAAAAAAAAGGAAGAAGAAGAAAGAAAGAAAAATTATCTGTTTCCTTTTGTGCATATTTCTAGTATTATCATATCTTATAAGCCAAAAGTCAATGAACGGAAGAAAAAGTACCTCATCCTCAATCAAATTACTTAAAAGACTTTAAGTATCAACTTACGTGACAATAAATTATCATATTTTTATTAATCAATTCAATTAGTTGATATAGCAATCTTTTAAACGCATACAAATAATACATAATAACTTAAATGCGACATATACAATATTAATACCTAAAAATAAAGATTAGAGTTGATATCACTAACATGTTTTTAAATAATATGTAATAATGCAAGGCATAATGGCACTGTTACTTAATTAAGTATTTAAGTTCTTGATTAAGGGGAAAAAAAAAAAAGGCATTTAAGTTCTTGGTTAGTACATTAAGATTAGGTTTTACTTTATTTAGGCCTTGTTTGGCAAAAAGTTTAGTTTAAACTAAACTATACTTTTTTCATCATGTTTTTTGTCTTTTTCCCCAAAAAATTGTTTGTCTTTTCTGAAAATTCAAAAAATTTCAAAAAAAATTACTATTTAAACTTACAAATCTTAACTCAAACTTACACACCAAACACCCCCTTAGTGGCCAGGTCAAGAATCTTTTTTATTGGAGGGACAATATGGGAAAAAACTAAGAGATAAGTTTTATTTGATGGGGTCAGATTTATAAGTTTCAATTACGGAATGGGATATAATTATTGTTGTTGATTTTCAATATGGAAACAACTCTAATTTAAAGATTATATATTAAAGTTTAAAATTTAGGTAGGCTTTGCCACTGGTCAAATTAATCTTTTCATTAATAAGGTGAATACCCTATATATTCAATGCTAAACTTAATGAGTATAAGGACCTAAAAAAATTATCTTTTCGTTCTATATTGTGAACTTTAATGTGTATAAAGTTTCATATTTTATCCTACAAAAAAAAGTTTTATATTTGATTTAAGCAAAATTATAGAGACTTAAATTGATCTAAATCAAAAGCAGACCTACGTTAGGATAACCTTTCTTTAAAACACTTTGAAATTCACATAATGAATCAGCGCCTATATGGAGCCATCTTTTTATCTTCATTGAGATTGATATAATTTTCAACATTTCTTATGAAAACATTTTGAAAAATAAAAGTGAGGAAATTATTAGGCCAGGAGACGATTGAAACATTTTTACAAGATATCATGTCTGAAAAAAAAAAAAAAACTAAATAGGTCAATATAAACCACGATTGGTTCATCATTTTTCAAAGCTAGTATGTTGTATATATGGTGGCTTTTTTTCTTTTTTTCTTTTTTTCAACTAAAAGATAAATAAATCGTGTTTTACATTCATTTCATTTGTTGTAGAAATTCAGGATCCAATGTGAAAAATGATAAGAATCTAACTTAATTCTACTCAAACAATAAGCTAAGTTTAACTCTCATCAGCACAAGCACGAAGAATAATCTAATGATTGTAAATTACTTAAAATGAGCTTGCATTTGTTGCACAGGTTGGAATTGAGTTTTTTGGGTTAGATTTGAGTTGAATTATGATGCGTTTGGTGTATAAGTTTGAATACCTAAAGTTAAAAAGTGTAAAAGCTTGAAATGTATTCTGAAAAAAATACTAATATGAAGCTTGTTTCATTCGTCTCGAAATCTATGCAATTAAAAAAAATCTAATTTGGACTTTTATGCAAAGTTATAGATTTTTAAAATTATAATAGTAAATTGTGAATAGTTAAAACTGAAAAAAAAATTATTTTATTTGAATACAACTCGTGTACCAAACGCTTGCTAAGACTATAAAATCTCAAATCTTGAATTCATTTTGAGAAAATATTAATAGAAAGCATCCTAAATGCTCACCGACCCATTAGGGACGTTAATCATAAGATTAGACCTTTGTCACCTTTCCATAATAACGTAGTACGCATATAGCATTTTTTTCCCCACCTAGTTGGTGTGTATGGTACACTGATTAAGGACTCAAGTGGAGTGTGAGAGGCTCAAATATTTTAATAACAAAATCTTAATTTCAATCATTCAAGTTTTTCACCATGTTGATCAAAATACATGTCATTGCACAGTTGTAACTATAATTTAATGATAATATCATATATGACTCCATAAAAAAATATATATAGAATTCGAATATCTTACCTTCAAATTCAATAAAAAAGCAATATATATAATATGATGTGTTCAACATATGTTAGTCTTTATATTCTTTTACAACTCTTTTTTGTTTGAAGTAAGTTTCTTTTATAAACAAAAAAAAAAAAAAAAAAAAGTTCATATATATCTTAAGAATAGTGTTATAATCTCAACTTTTATCCTAATTTTTTTATCATAACAACTACAAAAATATTAGGTAATTTGTTTGTTTTCTATTTAAGCAGGATCTCAATTGTTATAATTATGATTATTAGAATTTTCAATATTACTTAATAAATTATTACAATTTTTTTTAAATATAGAAGTGTGGAATTTGAATTTGACGTCGTATAGAGTTACGTTTAAAATTATTATTAATTATATGTGTAAGTGCAACCACGACAAATTCAATACCATATAAAAATCGAGATCCTCGCATTATTCATGTCATAAGCTCAATCTATTATATATTAACTTAATCATTCTAGAAGCATAAAATGCAGACGGTTTAAGAAAGGATTTACTTTTTTTTAGAGTAATGGTTTAAAAAGGATTGAACAAAAAAAAAAAAAAACTCCGAAAATGTCCAATATCATCGTACAATCTAGAAACCAACGGTCCAGATATCCCCAATTATCCAACTCCCTTCAATCAATCCGACTATCATCGGCTGTGAAGATGCCACGCTGCAGCCCTAAAACACACAAACTCGACGCCAAGGCAAAAACGAGTAAAAACTCAATTGTCAGACTCTGTTGCCATTGGCTGCTAACCGTAGGTCTCTCCGCACCGGATCGCCGCTCCCGAGCCATTCTTGTAGATAAATACAAAACGATCTGATTAGAACCGTTTAACATGTCCTGTGTCACGACGAATTGACGTACCGGTTATTTTCGCACGTGAAAATGACTCGAAAATCGGGGAAACACCGAGAAGTTATCGCGATACGGTAAATTGAGCGCGATAAAATGGAGAATTTAAAAGACTTTTCTTTTTCTTTCTTTTTTATTTTTTTTGAATGACTACTTTATCCTAATTTATTAGACTTCTGTCACACACCTGTACAATAAAGCTGTGAAAGAAAAGTACCATTTTAAAGACGCCCGCGCGAGTAGAAATTAAGCTCATACTCGCTTTTTATGGGAGTGCGAGTCGTTCGGACAACTTTGAGGGGCTTGACTGAAATTAATGATATTTTGTAAAGGAAAAGGACATTATTTTGTAGTGCACTCAAAATAATAATAATTAAATTAATTAAATTAATTTTAAAAAATGTTTTAATTATGACAACTTTAGTAACTTTTAGCAAAATTTTATTTGACATGTGAATCGCTTTGATAAAACAACCACATGCTTTCTTTTGGGCATTATTGATATGAAAAATACTTTTAATATTTTAAACTTTCAACTAAGGTGCCTATATATACACGTATATTGTGTGCGTTTGCTTCGCCGATTAAAAATGATTTTAAGTTAGAATTTGTTGATTTTTTAAATTATAAATTTAAAACAAAATCTGAGATGAAAAAGATAAAATCTGAGATGAAAAAGTACAATTTAACTGAAGTTAAACTTAAATGTCAAACAAAACAATAGTTTTTAATATATGAGATAAACTCGGTACAATCACACATTTTTTATTGACAAATTTAGTCATAGATAAACTCGGTACAATCACACATTTTTTATTGACAAATTTAGTCATCTACTTTCTATTCCATTAAAAAAATAAAAAAAAATTAAAAAGTCATCTATTTTGGCGCATCCATAGCACCTGACTTCCACTAAATATTATTAAAATATTTCTCTACTTTTTTTTTTATTGGCTTGAAAAAGTACTAAAATATTTCATTACCTTTTCTTAAAAAAAAAATAAAAAAATTTCATTACCTAAAGAGGAGTTTTAAATATTTAATAGAGATCTCAACTTCTTTAGACAAAAGTAGACAAGCCAAATAAAGTTGGGAAAACAAACGCAAAAAAATTACTTGCCCAAAATGGAAAAAAAAAAAAAAGGGAGTTTCGTATTTCTTAAAGAAACAAATTATTAGAATACTTGTGGAGAGAGTAAAATGAGTGCAATAACGAAATACTTGTGTGTAACAAGTGTTTGTTCGGTTGCTCCTAAGGTGCTTTTAGAGACACACTTTACACGTACACTTCGTTGCAAAGAGCAAGAGGCCTATCTTTTTGGTGCAAAAACCTTAAAAGCATTTTGAAAAAATAGCAATATGGATATTATGTAGTTCCTCTTGTTGTTGTGAGCATTTAGACGTAAAAATCATCTTATTTTGACTTAAAATAAGAAATTTATGGATTTTTAAAATTTGGATTTTTTTTTGAAAATAGAAGTGGGAGAAAAAGAGATATGGATTTGAAATGAGATGGTGAAACAAATGACTTTTGAAAAGAAAAAAATAAAATGAGATGGTGAAACAAATGACTTTTGAAAAGAAAAAAATAAAATAAAATTTAGGTTCTAATGGGTGTTTCCAAATGCCCTCTTAATAAACAGACATGACTTTTAAAATTTGAGTTTTTTGAAAATAGAAAAGAGAGAGAGAAAAGAGATATGGATTTGAAATGAGATGGTAAAACAAATGACTTTTGATAATTAAAAAAAAATAAGGGAAAGAAAGAAAGAAAGAAAATTTAGGTTCCCATTGTTGGAAAAACGGATCCGATATCAGAGTTACGGCGTAGCGAAAGTTTAAAAATTTTTTTTATGCCGATTCAAAAAAGAAGCTCATGATGTATATAACAATAAATTAAATACATGATCAAATGTACCTTGTTTCTCGGATTCCTGAATTACTAAAGCATCGACCAACGTGTCTTCTCTACTATTCTCGAGTCCCCACGTCTCAGAGTGTGTGTGGGCACACGTGCTATGAATTCAAGCGATTAGTAATTCTTCCGAAGTTTAGATCCAACTTTTTCAATCCCGATGTACCTCGTTGAGAATTCAATCCGGGTTCGTTCTTCAAAACTACAAAACAGAAACCGGTTAACCTTCTATGAAAAATATCACTTGGCTTAACCTTCCTTACAGTTTTGATTCAATGAAAATTTCTCTCTTTTTCTCACACCCAAGAAGGACGAATTTTCTCAAGCCCGAAAAACCTAGTTTTTGTTTTTCTCCCTCCCAAAAAACCGTCCCGTTTCTTTGAGTGTATGATGATTGTTGGCTTTTTTCAAGAACCCCTAACCTTTATATAATACTCCAATCATTTTTCAAAAATATCTTTTATTTGAAAAATAATTAATAATTATTTTTCTAGATAATCTTTTAAACCAAAAGATCATTCGAATTTCGGGCTAAGTTCTTTAAACCTTATAGACGGCTTTTTGCTTGGAGAATGCTCAAAAAATTCGTGCTCCACCTAATGTGTAGATTGATTGGTGGTTTAAATTTAAATCAAGAATCTAGACTAGTCAAAAAATCCTAATCCTATCTAGATTCAAACTCTTTTTAAATCTTTGAATTTAAATAAGATTTTCTTATTTGAATTTAAATAAATTTTCTACAAACATTATCCATATTTAATTAATTTAAATAAACGAAATATTTTAGATTTCCTTTCCACTAAAAAAACGTGCACCATTCTTTAAGAAAAGAAAATCTATCAAATAAGCTCCCTTATTTAAATCAATTAATAATTTAATGTTTGTAATAGATTTAAACAATTTTGAAACAAAACTTTCTTCCCTCCATCCACTAAAATTCGTGCACCATAATTAGGAGAGAAAAATTATGTTTTCAAAAATTAAATAATTCAAACATAATCTTATTTCTAAAATTCAATTAACCAAAATAATTAACAAATAATTATTTTGTTTGCAATCAATCATATGTTGACAAATCACATTATTTTTCTACATTAATTTCACATGTCCAATCCTTTTTCGGGATTGCATGTTAGAAAGTACCATGTCTTAATAGACATTATTAAATTCCCATTTAATTTACTGATCTCATTAGGAAAAAATCCCGAGACGCTTCGTGGAACTATATGAGCTAGTAGAGGGACCTGATGGAAATATGTAAAGAGGCTCCTATAATTGTGAAAAATTAATCCCAGATTAATTATTTATCAATTATTAACTTCAGAACTATTCCACTAAAAGTCTGAAGCTGAACTCCCGTTTACATACTATATTATGAAAGCTCTCTAACGCAGTGTTTCTTCCATGATTTATTCATCGCTTGTTTAATCCGCATATGTTATCCATGATTGAATTAAGGACTTTTACCGTTTTACCTTTTCAATCATTTTAACTTAAAGTTCCATTATTCTCCATTGAAAGAACCACCAATTGTAAAGCCACACAATCAGCAAACCATCAGAGAACACAAAGTAAACTGATGGCCAAGATCTTATTATATTATATTTCAATTCTCGAATAATGCCTTTTAGTAGATAACATGTACTATCGTTAAGATAACTATGGATTCTATATCTATGAATCTTGATTTCTCCATCCATAAGTCATGCACCCAAAACATAAGTATATTGACCATCAATTATCAGTGTCTCACCTATAGTGGATCAAAGTGCATAAGTCATGGATGTGAACTCAAGTATTCATTTCAGGATTAAGATTAATGCAGGACGATAATCAAATCGTTATTAATTCTTATAAACAGAATTATTAAACCGAATCAATTAACACCTTAGGTCCAGTCCAATGTCATACCTCAATACTGGTTTACATTAAAGTTTCTACTCGGAACCTATTCGATGGTCAAGACAAACCATCCCTCCAAGGAAGTAGACAACCTTTACAATCTTATCATGAATAAGATCCCCAAATCTTATTCCATCGATTGCAGACCATTTTATTTAGACTGTTATCAAATTATCACGTTTTCTATATATACCCCGTATACATATGGTAATTCGATATATTATCAACAGCCTAGGAGTATTTTATATTTGCTCAAAATAATCATATAATCAACAAATGAAAGTAAATATGATACTACTTATTAAACATAAATAACATCTTTTTATTAATATCAAAAAGTCATATTTACAGAAAATCCTTATAATTAATTTTCTATCCTATGGCACATATAGATCCCAACACCCATGTGTGTTCCCAAATGCCCTCTTAATAAATAGACATAAATCAGATTATAAATAAGATCCATTACATCTAAATTGTATCAAGTTCTCGGGTGTTCAGTAAGATTCTAAAAACTGCAGTTGGTGAGTTTGTTAGATTTTAGAGGTAGTTTATTAGAAAATCCTGTTAACAAAAATTCCAGTCAAGTGGCAACAACACCTTAAGAAAAGTAAATTCCTTAGTTCATTAATTTCGATTTCTGCCTAGTTCCTATACTCTTTTATGTGAAGATTAGACAGAAGAACAAGAAATTTTAAGACTATTAAGTAATTGATCTTCTATTTTAAAAGATCAATTTGTTAAGTGAAGTGACTCAATACTCTTATATATCTGTAATTGTTATTGTATTTTTACGATGTAAGACTCGGGTTTCTTTACCCTTAACATTTTATGATTCCAATTTTTTTAATTAAAAAAAAAAACTTCTCTTGTATATGGTATAAAAAGTGAATGTTGATGCAATGCTAGACCAAACAGTGGAGTACATTGGTACAAGGTGGTGATTAGAGATGTCTTTGGGATGATTGCAAGTAATGATGACAGATTACGGTGATGGTCATATTATTAGAGATTTGTGGTAATTAAGAATGGGTTTATCCTACCGCATGAAAATAATATTCCAAAAAATTTTATATGTTCTCCTCCCCTTAGCAGTTTCGGATTAAGAGAATGTGAAAGCGCCTCTCTATATAAAAATGATACATGATTCCGAGGTTCACAGCCCGCTACACACCTAATTGCGGAGTGCCTTGCTAGTTGCTATGCGAGGTCTCTTCTCTTCCGCTGCACCCCAAGCGTCAAGTTTGGCCAGTTAGCTTTAGTAGAATCAGATGCCACGAATGGTAGTAGCTTAATGTCAAAGATGTTAAAAGTCTGCTTAATGTGGAGGGTGGTTGTTGTTGCTCCATTTCCATGTCTGGGAATAGAGTTGCCTAGGCTCTTGCTGTTAGTGTTTTGAATTCTAATGTGTCTTTTGTTGGTATAAGGTTTCTTGATTTATTTTGCAAGTTGTAAACTTGATGAAAATAATCTAGTGGTCTAAAATTGCATATTTAAAAAAAAAGGTAAATTTTTTTTGCACCTTATAAAGAAATTCTTCCAAAACTTAAATGATACTACCATTAATATGTTGAACTTCAAATAATTTATTTTCATACAAGTGACAATTTATTTTTATTCTCCCTTTTCCATTTTTTTTAATTAATTTTTATAGAAACTTGTGCAGGAAAAGGATACTAACTTTAACTACTTTTAAATGTGACCAAAGAGGTCCCCATATTTTGAAAATATTTCAGTAATAAATTATATCTATTTGTATTATAGAAGAAACACATCAACTCAACAATCTACTTTTAAACTCGATAATTGTTCTTTTTTGCTTTTGAACATTCACACTAAGGTTTCCTGTTTTCAATTTTGCCCTTTCTTTTTAGATTAAACATTCGATAATGTTCCTTGTAACCCTAATTTCTTTTATATATATATATATATATATATATTTTTTTGTGAAGAAGAGGGGGAAAAAATGTTATAATTAGGTTTGTATACTTTTTCAACTTTTCTTTCCCAAGAAAATCAGGTTGAGTTCGTTCATCTAGAGCCACTTCATGAAATATGTCGCTCTCTTGTTAAGGTTACGACTTGTAAACTTAATTCTTGTTCGGGTATCCACGATTCAAAAAAAAAAAAAAAAAAAAAAAAATGCTGAGATGCTGCAAATTATGTAATTTTCATGTTTCCTGAAATTCTTTTACCTCATTATTTCTTTTTCTTTTTCTTTTTTCTTTTTAAAAAAAGTGCAACTGTTATTCTTTAACTTTAGATGAGTCTATTTATTTGGAAAGTTATCTTCATTTTATTTTATTTTTTGTTTTGAGGAAAGTTGTCTTCTTAACTTAGACAACATTTATTTGTAACAGTAGAAAATGAGGGAAACAAATTTGTAGGGTTTTTAAAGTTGGTCATTAAAACGGAATCATTGCGTAAGATTCGGATTTTAGTTTTTTTTTTTTTTGCTTGAAGTTTTGAATTTTTGGATCATATTCCTTCAAAAGGAAATTTTGAATACTTTATTTTTCGAGCTATAACTAATGTGGACAACAATATATCACGTAAGGTGAAAAATCTTTGTATCTTACCTCTATAAGGCAAGTGACAGTGCGGATATTATGAAAGATTCAAAAACCATCCATTTATTTTAGCAAAAAAAAAAAAAAAAAAAGAAAAAAAAAAAGAAAGAAAGAAAGAAAAAAAGAAAGAAAAAAAAAAAAGAGAAAAAGCTATCCATTTAAAGAGGAGATATATATGTATATAAACGCATTTATCGATAATTATGGAAGAATATTTTATCATTTTGAAATACGAATTCTTGTATCTTTTTTGCGTTTGGTAAAAGGCTTGAAAACAATAATTTGGTGATTAAAAAATAATCATAAATATTTGGGGATAAAAAAATAATAATTAATTAAAAAAAAACAAAAACAAAATAATTTGGTCGTGTTAACTAGAAAATGATCTGTTAAACGTGTTAGAATTGGACCAATTTAAAAAGAGAAAAGCGTTTGGCATTTGGTAAATACTATTTGATGCCTATTATCGGAAACAAAAGTTATAAAGTGATGCAATGAATTTTTCCCATGCAATTTTTTGTTTTTTTGAGAAGTTGTCGCGTATGCAGTACTAGTGTGTGTGTGTATATATATATCAAAAAACAATATTCACATAAAAAATTAAATAAAATAAAAACTTTCGTTCATGAGTCCTAGAGAAAGTGTTGATTATATTGTATGATTTTGAGTTATGTATATACTGTATGTATATATATGGTTGACGACTCTGTTTTCTTCTATGCTTAATATGGTATCCAAGCTTTTTTTGTTTAAATGAGCAACATTTACTCCACCACTATTATACCTCACATTCCCCGTTCCTTCTATTATGATCCAATCAAAGATGGACATTTCCGATATAAATAAATACTTTTACATTGCGAGACATATCATAACTTACCCAATTGTGTAATTGTAATTTACATCTACATGTAGATCATTGAAAGTACTGTTTATTAGTGAACTTTCTCTATCCTTCTTTTGGTCCTTGAATATAGACAAATTACCAATTCACTTCAAATTCATGTTGTCTCTTATTCTTTAAGTTTTCTTTTTTAATATTAAATAAACGCCAAGGATTCCAAACAAACATTACACTTAGAACCATTTACTTCAAATTATTAATACAAATTTTTTTTCCCCCCGAGGAATGGATAGAAAAGAATTATATTCCTTAACAGAATTTAAATAAAAAAAAAGGAGAAATAACATGTTATTCTTTTGTAATAATGAATCACTTAGACTTCGTTTTATATTTAAGTTTAACTCCAATTAAACTGTATTTTTTCATATTAATTTTAGTCTTTTTCTGAAAAGTTAACAAAAAATATAATTAGCTTTTGAAAATTCAACTAATTCCAACTTAAAAGTTTCACCTTCTATTGACGAATCAGATGCAAACATTTCTAATCGTCAACTAGTTATTACAATATCAATATCATACGAAATCTACACGTTATATATATAAATATTTTTTTAAAGTAAATATATAAATATATCTCAAAAAATATAAATCTACACGTTACTACAGATCCAACGAATTAATAATTAATTCGTAACTTTGTTTAAAAAATAAAAGCAATAATAATAATTAAACTTTTTCCTTCTCAAAAACCCGCAAAACCCGGCCTAAAGCAATAATAAATCGCAAATCCAAGCGTATTCATTACGCGCATAAGTGATGGTACTTATCAACTCCAGTATAAGCACATTAATTCTTATATAAGTTATGGTTCTTATCACTGCACTTATGACAGCGATAACTCGCTAAATCTCATCTCGTTTGTTTCGCTCGCGGTATTTAATTTGTCTGATACCTTTGTTTCTTCGCTTCACACGATCCCCTCTCTCTCTCTCTCTCCTCCAAATCCCTAACCCTTTTTTCCGTCTCTCTTGTATAAATACTTAGCAAAAGAGCTTCGTAAGGACACAGAAACTAGAGAGAGAAACTAGAGAGAGAAAGCTACGGAACCTCCCCCAAAATCTCCTTCTCTCTTCGGTATCTTCGTCTTCTCCCTCCGATCTGTTCCACCAATTTCAGCCGAGGAGGTACTTTTTATTTTTATTTTTTTTTTCTTTTGTCATAATTTTCTAAACTGATTTCGGTTGTTTTTCTGATCTATTTTTCAGTTATTTTTCTCATTTTTCTTTGCGTAATTTGTGTTGTTCTTGTTCGGAAATACGAGTTCTACTTGGTGTTTTTGGTTTGTTTGAGCGTAATTTTGGGATTTATGTGTTGCAGTTTTGTCGAATTCTATCTCAGACGGGTTTAGATCTTTTCCTTGGGAGCGAAAATGACGTCGCTTAGCAGAGAACTCGTGTTTCTCATACTTCAATTTCTTGACGAAGAGAAATTCAAAGAGACTGTTCACAAGTATGCTCAAATTTTCTCTTAAAATGTTCTTCCTTCTCTGTGTTTGATTACTTTGGGTGGTTTTTGTTTTTGTTTGTTTGTTTGTTTGTTTGTTTGTTTTTTTAACACTGAAGCAATTTTTGATGGTGATGATTTTTTTGGGGTGGAAAGGTTGGAGCAAGAATCTGGGTTTTTCTTCAACATGAGGTATTTTGAGGATATGGTGACAAGTGGCGAGTGGGAAGAGGTAGAGAAGTATCTATCTGGTTTCACAAAGGTTGATGATAATAGATACTCGATGAAGATCTTTTTTGAGATTCGCAAGCAGAAGTATCTTGAAGCTTTAGACAAGTAGGTGTCTTCAGGTTTATCGAATCGAAATTAAGGAATTTCCGTTTTTGCTTTGAAAATTTTCTCAAGTATGTTGTTGTTAAGTTTATTCGGGCTGTTTTCTAAATATGGTATGAAATAATTGTAGGCGGGATCGAGCTAAAGCCGTTGAAATATTAGTCAAGGACTTGAAAGTGTTCGCCGCATTCAATGAGGAGCTTTTTAAGGAAATCACACAGCTATTGACTCTGGAGAACTTTAGGTATGACAAAAAACTTCTTTTCTCTGGTTGGTTTTTAGTGCTCGATTCTTGTTTAGGTTATGTTTGCATATTTCGACTCATTTATTGTAACGGTAATCGTCAATGTATAGGGATAATGAACAGCTATCCAAATACGGAGATACGAAGTCCGCTAGGGGTATTATGCTTGCAGAACTCAAAAAGTTGATTGAAGCTAACCCATTATTTCGCGACAAACTTCAATTTCCGACCTTGAAGAACTCTAGACTGCGCACTCTAATTAATCAGAGGTCTTTGAGAAGTTACTCTCTTTTGTGCCTTATACTTTGTTTTTGTTCTTGCTTTTAGTGTTAAGCTTTTATTTTTTTGCTTGCCCACAGTTTAAACTGGCAGCATCAGCTTTGCAAGAATCCAAGGCCTAACCCTGACATAAAGACCCTCTTTGTAGACCACAGTTGTGGACAGCCTAATGGTGCCAGGGCTCCATCCCCTGTCACTAATCCCTTAATGGGAGCTGTTCCAAAGCCAGCAGGTTTTCCACCACTTAGTGCTCATGGTGTAAGTGATGGAAAAAGAATTACTGTTGTTACGTTATATTTTTCTTCAATAGCTGAGGTTAAGGGCGCTTTTGTTTCATAGGTTTAGTCTATTTCATTTTATTTCAAAATGAAAATAGCATTTGGCAACCACATTCCAAGCTGAAATTTCATTTTCATTTCAGAATCAAAATGAAAATGAGGCTCAATTTTTGGATTGCCCTCCCCCCTCATTTTAGCATTTTCATTTTCATTTCAAACCTATTTTACACATTATCGTTTTCGGATTCGAGAGTTTCTCTCTCTTCAACTCAAGTTTTAAATGTCATAACTTTTTCATTTCATCTCCAATTAATACGATTTTTTTTGCAATGTGTTCATAATGAAGAGATGAACAAAATCCAGATCAATATGCTCTATTAAAATATGCTAAGATTTATTAGAAATGTTAGAAAACCATTTTTTCAAACGACTGTTTTCAACATCTATCCAAATACCATTTCAGCAATTATTCCCTTTTTCAGAATGACAACTTAATTGCACATCCAACCTCCATTTTAGAACCAAACAAATATAACTTCTCATTTCATGAGAAAAACGATTTCTCATTTCAGAATGAACTAAATGAAACTTATGAAACAAACGAACCCTAAATTTCTAGAAGCTTGACTCAGTCCATACATTGTTGACAGCCATTTCAGCCTGCTCCAGCTGCTCTTCCGACAACTATTGCTGGGTGGATGGCAAATCCTTCTCCTGTTCCTCATCCTTCTGCATCTGCTGGGCCTATTGGTTTGACTGCTACTAACAATGCTGGTAGTGTTGAGCTCTATTGCTAAATTTAGATTCTCTTTGTGCACAATTTTCCTTTTTAACTTGTAACTTTCTAGTCTTCTCTTTTCTTCCTTATAGAAGCTATTTTTGTGTCAATATATATTTGCTTAGTTCCCTCTTGGCATATAAGAAGGGGAAAAAACATGTGGTGAACGAGGTGTTTTTCCTTTGTTTCACCATTTTATTATTAAAAATGTTGATTATCTGGTTCCTTATTATTTTATTTTATGTTTTGCATTGATTTTCTTTTTATGCGAACTGATTTTTCCTTCCATTTACATTCTGCTTTCTATGATATTAGCCATCTTGAAGCGCCCTAGAACTCCTCCTAGCAATAACGCTGCTATGGATTATCAAACTGCAGATTCTGAACATGTGCTAAAGAGATCAAGACCATTTGGAATATCTGATGAAGTACAATTCCAATCCATCTGTTTGTCTGTATATCATTGATTCACTTCGGGATATGATGTATATCTAATGTGAAGCTTTGTTTAT
This sequence comes from Ficus erecta, assembly GCA_008635985.1. NCBI lineage: Eukaryota > Viridiplantae > Streptophyta > Magnoliopsida > Rosales > Moraceae > Ficus > Ficus erecta. Next base: position 91,922 of record BKCH01001895.1, on the reverse strand, counting down.
CTCATTTTGAATTCAGTTTTTACTGAGCTAAAGATACTAATAGTTGTTACAATTAACAAGCTAAAGATAATTTTTTCTCAGTCATTTTTAGGTTCCCTCAGGCCTCATCTTTCGTTTGACATGTAAAATTAATTGATTCTATCATTGTAGAGATATATCTTTTTTCCACCATGTTTGCGTAGTATTCCTGAGAAAGGCAACTGCCTAGGTATAGGCCAATTCTTATGAAGCCTCGCATCTCTCTGTTCCCTTTACTTAAAAGAAATGGCCATGTGTATGTATTATTATCTATATATTTGGTCCCGCGCTTATATGGTTCCTATCGTGGCAGAGTTTACTTCATGTTTGGAATCTATATCATGCATTTTATGTAATTGGTCCTCCATTGACATGATTTCTAACAGGCCAATAATCTAGCAGTAAATCTTTTGCCTGTTCCATACCCCAGTCAGAGCCACGGCCAGAGTTCCTACTCTTCTGATGACTTGCCCAGGTCTGTTGTTATGACTTTAAATCCGGGTTCGGTTGTGAAGAGCATGGATTTCCATCCAGTGCAGCAAATTCTACTTCTTGGTTAGCCCTTGACGTGTGACTCTTTCTTTCAAAATTTTTTTCCTTGATAATAATTATATTCAATCCCTTTTCCATATTGGACTTTTGCTGGCTGTTGTATTCTTTTGCTTAACGTGCATCTGTTATTATAGTTGGAACAAACATGGGCGATGTCATGGTCTATGAGCTACTAAGCCATGAACGGGTTGCTGTAAGGAATTTCAAGGTCTGGGACCTTGGAGCATGTTCAATGCCTCTGCAGGTTGACTTGTAACACTAGTTATTAGTTGATTCGAAGTATCAAGTACATTCTTCTTGGAGTTTCTGTATTTTTTTGGTAACATCGCCTTTGATTCTCTGCTAGACATCCCTGGCCAATGATTATTCGGCATCGGTCAACCGTGTGATGTGGAGCCCTGATGGAACCCTTTTGGTATTTCTAGTTGTTTGGTTGATTTATTGTACTGCTTAAGTATATATTTCGGTATAAGCCACCTAGGGATTGAACATTTCAAAATAGAAGCTTATGCAAAAAGAAAAATGGGCTTTAAACTGAGTTTAATATTTATCTTCTCTAATTCAGGTGTTGCATACTCCAAGCACATTGTGCACGTATACTCCTACCAGGGCAGTGATGAGATACTACGAAATCACCTAGAGGTTTGTGCCATCAAACTCTTTAGTCATCTTTACTAGCTATTTGATCGTATCTATCTCCACATCTTTTTATTTTATCAAGGGTAGTGCTAGGGACACCAACTTCAATCCCAATTTTTGAGGACCAACTCACTTGGCAGTGAGTTGTCATGCAATCTTTTAATTTTTAAGACTTGCCAACAAAAGAATGACAATTCACATGCCACGTAGGTTGGAGAGTTGGTGTCCCTAGCATTTTTCTTTTGTTAATTATTGCTTTAAATAATGTATAAGTAATGCTTTAATTTTCTACTTTTGTTTTGGGTAATGAATAACCCAAGCACTGTTGTCAATTTCACTCTTCCAGATTGAGGCTCACGTTGGCAGTGTAAATGATCTTGCATTTTCATATCCAAACAAGCAGCTATGTGTTGTCACTTGTGGAGAGGACAGGGTCATTAAGGTCTGTGCTACTATTATAGATGTGTTTACGTTGGGCAGGATATTGTTTTAAATGTCAAGATTATGCAGGTGTGGGATGCAGCAACTGGGGCTAAGCAGTATACTTTTGAAGGCCATGAAGCACCCGTCTATTCCGTGTGTCCACATCACAAGGAAAATATTCAGGTAAAATTGTTTTCGTTTTATCATATTTGATTATGTGTCATTAGAACTGAAGCTTTTTTTGGTCTTTTCTTCCTCTATTTATATTTATTTATTTATTGTTATTTTTGTTTTTATCTTTTTGGTACTTAAGATGAAATGAACTAAATTTACGCCTTAAGGTAGTTTTTTCAGAAATATTTTTATTGAAAAAACCCATCTTCACTGGTTTTTCACAGTAATACAAATTTATACTTTATTCAAAGTGTGTCCATCTTTTTTCTCCACATTCTTGGTTTTCCAAAAGCTGCTTACAATTAGTCAATCAAATAAGAAATTTAGATATGTATGGAGAATTGGCAAAATCTACGATAGCCGATTGGCCTAAGAATCATCTTTTCCCAGTTTATCTTCTCAACGGCAACTGATGGGAAAATAAAGGCATGGTTATATGATAACATGGGTTCAAGAGTTGACTATGATGCGCCGGGCCATTCATCTACCACTATGGCATACAGTGCTGATGGAACCAGGTTAATATGATAATGTCTACACATGAATCTTCTGACATTTTTTTCCCTAGTAAAATGAGGTTGAGTTTTTCTGTTCTACAACTGTTAAATTTATTTTTACTTGCGGGCAACTTATAGGTTGTTCTCATGTGGGACAAATAAGGAAGGCGATTCATACTTGGTGGAATGGAATGAAAGCGAAGGAGCTGTCAAGCGTACGTATAATGGCCTTGGAAAGAGATCTGGGGGGATTGTACAATTTGATACTACTAAAAATAGGTTCTTGGCTGCTGGAGATGAATTCACGGTCAAATTCTGGGACATGGATAATGTGAACCTATTGACGAGTTTTGATGCTGATGGTGGTTTGCCGGTACATTTCAATTATATTTCTATAATTTAAAATAACACATGTATGCACCTCCTTTTTTACAGACAAATAAATACTTGTATTGTGTACCCGTATGCACATACAGACATTAGCAAAACTGAAATTGGTAAAAACTTAAAAACCTTTTAGTATTGACATTTATTTATTTATTTTGCATCAGCCAACCCCATGTTCCATGGCTTCCCACCCCCTCTCAACTAATTTACTTGACCATTCTCCTATGCCCTATCATTTTCAACAGTTTTTTTTTTCTCCCCCCCCCCCCCCCCCCCCTTCTAATCTTATTGTTTAGGATGTTGTATACTTATAAAACATTCAATGTACGTGTGCATAATTTGGATATTTATATCTTCCTTGTCCGCGCTTAATTCTTGTTCTTATTTCTTGTGACAACTAATTATTATGTTCTGATAAACCTGCAGGCTTCTCCTTGTATCAGATTTAACAAGGAAGGAATACTGTTGGCAGTATCAACAAATGACAATGGTGTTAAAATTCTAGCAAATTCTGATGGAATTAGGCTGTTACGAACTATGGAAAATCGTACATTTGATGCGTCTAGAGTTGCTTCGGCAGCTGTAGTGAAGGTAGATATTTCATTTGATAGATCCTCTACTACGTTCCAATCAATGATGGATATTTTTAAGCTGATGATTCTTGTCACCTTCAAGGATTTGATTTTGACTCCTTAAATGTATTATTATCTCTATGCAGGCTCCTGCAATTGGCTCGTTTGGTTCTGCCAACATTTCTGTTGGAACTGGCGTTGGAGATCGAGCACCACCTGTAGCGGCAATGGTTGGACTGGTGAGTATTAGCATCTTTGATAGGTGGGCAGATCACTTCTATTACATGGCTATTTTCTTAGTAAATCACTGCTATTATGTAATGTAATTGTTTGTTTACGTGAGATTATATTCTGTTAGACATACTTAAAAGAAGTAGAAGTCAAGTATCTTAGTAATTGGACTCTGTTTTTTCTTATCTGTTCTGTGTTTGTATAGAACAATGATAGCCGGAGCCTGGTTGACGTGAAGCCTAGAATTGCAGATGAGCAGCTAGATAAATCTAGGATCCCAAAACTGACAGATATTAATGAATCATCACAATGCCGCTCGCTGAGACTTCCTGATAATTTGACAGCAATGAGGGTACTGATCATTTACATTATTTTCTGCTACATTTGATATATTTCTCTATTGATTGTTGTGTTATTGCGTCCCTTTATTATTTGTGAATCGGATTTTTTTTTTTCTATATTAAAAAAAATTGGTTTTGTTTTTCAGTTTGTGCCTTGTATATGTACTTTTATCATTGTTGTGGTTTTGTTTGGGATCGTGAGGTAAACTGGAGATTGTCGTCCAGGCTAATGAATTTGGTAAATTTTCAGGTTTCTAGATTAATTTATACAAATTCAGGAATGGCCATATTGGCATTAGCATCTAATGCGGTACACAAGCTCTGGAAATGGCAGAGAAATGAGAGAAATGCTTCTGGAAAGGTATTAGGACACTCATATTAGATTGTTCTATTTTTCATTTGTCGGCTTTAAGCCTACCACTGACAAAACTTCATTCTTCATAGGCCACTACCAGTGTTCAACCGCAATTATGGCAGCCTACCAGTGGGATATTAATGACTAACGATATTAGCGATACAAATCCTGAGGAAGCCGTTCCATGCTTTGCACTCTCAAAGAACGATTCATATGTTATGTCTGCTTCTGGGGGGAAAATCTCCTTATTCAACATGATGACGTTTAAGGTAGTAGATGGCGTCCTCTTTTACTTGTTGGACAAGTCATTGTTTTTTATGGCTTTCAGCATTCTATTTGCATGTAATCCATTTCTTTAAATTATTAAAGCCAAATAAATATATATAATTGCAGTTTTTAAGCAGTTTTTAGATTATGAAAATATTTACCAGGAGTTTTAAAAGATGTCTTATATTGTGCATTGATTTTATTGGTGAGTGTGTGTGTGTGTTTATTTTGGAGGAATTTATTGTTATGCTGCATTTGTTGCAGACAATGACAACATTTATGCCCCCCACCACCAGCAGCCACATTTCTGGCATTTCATCCTCAAGACAACAATATCATTGCCATCGGCATGGAGGATTCTACCATCCAAATTTATAACGTTCGCGTTGATGAGGTCTTGAACTGTTTAATTGAACCTTTAAACTTTTGAGTTACTTGTTTGTAGATTGCTGTAAAAGTAATGGAGTATTAACAATTAAAATACTCAATATTCACAGGTGAAAACCAAGCTAAAAGGTCATCAGAAGAGGATAACAGGTCTTGCCTTCTCTCACTCTCTGAACATACTTGTATCTTCGGGTGCCGACTCCCAGGTAAGAAATATGACTTTGTGTGTCTTAAAATGTATTTGGTGTTTCAATATAGGTGATGAAATTCTGATAAATGGAAGAACACATTGGGGGAAACAAAAAAAAACATAAGGATTTTATAATTAACCCAAGAAGATAACTGATATCGACAGAGTAGAGTTGACAATCTTGATTTACAATATTTTCTGTTTGCAACCTGTTAGTCTGTTTTTTCATTTATTCATGTTGAAATCATTTCCTCTCTCTTCTCGACAGCTGTGTGTTTGGAGCACAGATGGATGGGAGAAGCAGGCAAGTAAATTCTTGCAGCCTCAACCTGGGAGAACATTGGCTCCTGTTGCAGATACCCGAGTTCAATTTCACCAAGATCAGATACATCTATTGGCAATTCATGAAAGTCAGATAGCTATATATGAAGCACCAAACTCGAATGCCTTAAGCAGGTGCACCTGCCTTTCTTATATAATAATTTTTATGTATTCAAGCTTCTTATACCTATATTTATGTTTATCATGCTGGATGTTTTAATTGGATTCAATTATTGCATTTGATGTTTTGTAATTCCATATTGGAACAGGGAAAACAAACATTGTTATTTAAATAGTGTACCATTCTCGCTAATAATTGTTTTCAGGTTGTTACTTGGGATTAAGTACTAACCTCGTTTGAGTTGTGTTTTTCTTATAGTGGTTTCCTCGAGAAGCTACTGGTCCAATCACCCATGCTACGTATTCTTGTGATAGCCAGTCTATATATGTTAGCTTTGAAGATGGAAGTGTGAATGTACTAACTGCTACAGGACTCAGAGTGAGATGTCGTATTAGTCCAACGGCATATCTACCTCAGAATCAAAGGTTGACTTCTTGTGAAACTATAACCAGGACAAAATAGATGCACTCTTTTGTAACCATCTCCCTTTTGCATTGCTTTTGACGTATTTGTTTTAATTTTTACAGCTTGAGGGTGTATCCTCTTGTTATTGCGGCACATCCATCCGAACCCACTCAGTTTGCACTAGGGCTCACAGATGGTGGAGTCCACGTACTTGAGCCATTAGAGTCGGAAGGAAAATGGGGCACGATCAATCCCACCGAAAACGGTGCAGGACCTAGCACCGCTGCAGGAGCAGCCGGCTCAGAACAACCTCAAAGGTGACATTAAAATGTGCAAGCCTTTCACCAAGGACCTCGAGTATGTGTTTATTCCATATGATACCTTTCCCTGGTCCCAGCAGATTTTTAGTTTCGGGGGCGGAGCTGCAGAAAATTAGGTTTTATAGTCTTAAGATACTCGAATTAACCAAGTAGAGTTTAAGTGGGGCACCAAACGAGTTCATGGCGATGCTTGTGGCCGCTAGTTTGCGTCATTTAGCACGTTGGACAAGTATGGATTTGCTACTGTAAATTTAGAGACAAAAGGAACGCTAAAACACATGGAAGGTTAGGCTCTTCTGACAATAGGGAAATTCCGTAAAAGATAAAATTAAATTAAACAGTTTGCAGTGACTGGGCCTTCCTTTCTTATCCTCCTCTTTAATTATTTCAGTATTGCTGAAATTTTTCTATTGTAATTTGTGAACAGTGTTTCTTTGTTCTCTATTTACTAGGGGCAAATTTTTTTTTTTCTTTCAATTTTTTTTACGCTACACTCTGTAATCAACTTTCTGGTGTTTATCACAATAAAGTTGAGCTTTTGCATAGGTGCATAATTACTGCCCCACTAAATCTGTCTATATTTCTTGTTTGATCCTTCAAATTGCTCAAATTGCCAAATTCAGTAACACATGGAAGAGGGAAAAGGCATGATTTGGGTTTTTGTTTCCGGAGGTTGGTTGTGTCTAGAATGGTTTGGTTGCAAGTAAAGTAGGCAGAATATACATGTGCATATATTTCTATATCTATAATCTATAACTTAAGAGTTACTTTTTTGACACTTCAAAAATTTGGTCTCTTAATTTTGTCTTTTTGTATACTTTTTTTTTTTTTTTTTTTTTTGTCTTTTTTCTTTTTCTTTTTTTTTTTTTGTTTTTTTGGTTGAGTTGCTTATCTTATTTTTTGTTTTAGTTTTAGTTTTTACTTTTTTCTCCCCAAAATTTTTACATATTTATAGTTGATTCAAAAAGTACTTTTCATTTTTTCAAGTTGGCCCTATGTGAAATAACTTTTTCAAATGTCTCAACATATTTTTTTCGTTCCTTTGAATCACTAGTTACTGTTAAATTCTCTAGGAGACAATAAACAAATTAAGAAAAGATATTGATTTATTCAAAAATTCAACATCTATCAATTCTTATATGAAAAAAAGTATTATTCGTATATTTATGTATAAAAAAATCAATACATTAAATCCACACATACAGAGTAAGTACCTAAAAACTTGTATGTATATAAATGTTAGGAACACAACTCTAATATTAATTTTTAAGTACTAACTTATGGGGTAAATGAGTTGGGGTATATGAGTTGTTTTTTTAATTAGTAAGTGCTTTGAAGCATTGTTATATTAATTAATTACATCTATCAATAAAAATATAACATGTGAGTTGGTATTCAAAAGGTTGATATTAGAGTTTGTATTCCTAACAGTACTTATATATGGATCTATATTAATCTCTATTGGCCAAGCTATTCTGTGTAGTATGAGAAAAGTGGTTAGGTGTAACTCATGTCCAATCTTACACTAATGAAAAGTGAGTTACATCTAAAAAATAGGATTATTTACATAGATATCTAAATTAAAGATGTTTTGAAATATGTCTATTTTTTCTTTTATTACATATATGTTTAAAAATGTAAATATAAAGACAATGTTACCCTTCTTAAAGAATTAAGAATTACCATATAAAGAATTTACAAAAAAAAAAACGAAAGAAGAAAAAGCTAAATATTTAAAACAAAGTATAGTTTCTAATTTTTTTTAATTTGTTGTGAAAAATTTGTGAATATTCATAATGATCCAAAATGAGAATGCTTTCTTAAAATTAGATTTCACATTAATAAGAAAAAGCTAAATAAAAAAAATGAATATCCAAAAAGAAAGTCTAATTAAACGTCTGCAAACGTACGGTATACTATTAGTAACGTGAATTTTTTATTTTTTGTTGTTTTTATTTTGAAAATTGTCTTTATAATTAAAAAATTTTGTATCTTAAATTAAATAATCTGTCTTTCGTATAATGAGTCATTCTTTCTCATAAAGTTAGTTTTGATCTCATGTCAACTAGTATATATAAATAATAGTATTTTTTTTGTAAAGAATTCAATACCATTTGGTATGTTACTCATCAATTTGTTTGGTTGAGAAATACAAAGTATCCCCATTTGATTTATAGTTGAGTTCATAAATAAGTAGTAGTTTTTTTTTTTTTTTTTTCACTCACAAAGAATTCATCTTTCTTGTGATGAATTAGGCTTTATCACAAATATAGTTTTCATTTTATTTCTATTAGTTTATATAAATAATAGTGTTTTTTCATAAAGAATTAGATATCATTTTTATCATTTTTGAATTTATTTGATTGAGGCATAAATGGTAACCATCCGATTGTAATGAAGTTGATTACATAAATAAATTAGTTTCTTCATAAATAATTCATTGGATTTTTCAGAATCAATTTAAAATTAAAAAAAAAGAGGGAAAAACTAATTTGCGTTTATTAAAGGTAATTCTCATTGTGAGCATAAAAAAAAATCATCTTTAAAGTTAAAATAAAAAAAGAAAGGAAAATATGATATTATGTATAAATTAAATGAAATGAAGTCATGGTAAATGACAAAATATTTACTACAGATATAAATTGCATAAGAAATAGATGTATCTGTAATATTGTTTAAAACATATATATTTCAAAACGGGACCCTAAAAATGAACTTTTTGTGTAATTATTTCTAAAAAATAAAAGATAATATGGATGATAATCTTACTCACGAATCCATTTGTCCTCAATGACCCATCTTAAATGAGGTGAACGGGCTAACATTTTACATGTACTTTTATATTTAGAATCTTGTAACATGAGATGTATCGTTGAAAAATGTTATATTGAAATCAACTGAATATCACAATAATGTAGAATTAAAGTTATAAGTGGTGGCGAATATTAGACTATACTTATTAAAATTAAGTATGTAGTCATATATGAGTATAAAAATTTAAAAATACATTAAAATTAAGTATGTAGTTATATATGAGTATGAAAATTAAAAAAGTGTATTTTTTAACATGAAGCCTTGAATAAGTGTATTTTGTTAATTATATATTTATTTATATCACGAAAATAAAAATAATCAATCAGATAAACAGTTACTCGGTTAATGAGATGCGGTGCAAATTGTTTTTGTTGTTGTTGTTGGTTTTTTATTTATTTATTTTTTTTAGGACAAGTTGACAAGAAGATCACTCTTACTACAAATCTGTCACATTATCATTATTGATAGAGTCCACTTTTAGTTACGACGCTCTTTTAAAATATAAAAATATTATTGACACCTCCTAATAGCTTAAAGTTTTGAAACAGATTGGTAAACTGACATAATTTCAGAGAGGTAAATAGATTTACTAGCATATAACCTAGTGGGTGCCACAATCTGTATTAGGGTGTGGTACCCTTTTTTTTTTAATTATTTTTTAAAGTTTTTCAATAAGGGTGTGGTTACTTTGACAGCTTAAAAATGTGAACTTTTTTTTGGTTTTTTGCGAGAAATCCTAGAAGTTAATTTCGTTTGAAAAATCATTGTCACTCAGTTAAATCCGGATATATTGTTTGTCTAACTAACTAATTGAGTGATTCACTTATTAAAAGCTAAAAATATAACTTTCTACCAATCCCATCTTCAGTAAAGGATGACCTTTCTCCTCTCTCATACTTAAAGCGAAGGATCAAACTTCTTCTCATCTTTCAAAGAAGTAACATACTGCTTATAAATTACTTAACCAAATACATATATATATATATATATATATATATAAATTGGTATGTTAAACTGTTAATATTTATTTCAAAACAATTGAAATATAAAATTATTATTGACGTACATCCTAATAACTTAAGGATTTGGGATCGTTCGATAAATTAACTAGCATTATAAGGGTATGGTTACTTTGACAGCTTAAAAATGTGAACTTTATTTTTGCGAGAAATCCTAGAAGTTAATTTTGTTTGAAAAATCCTCGTCACTCAATGTTAAAACCGGATATACTGTTTGTCTAACTAAATAATTGAGTGATTCGCTTATTAAAAGCTAAAAATATAACTTTCTATCAATCCCCAGTAAAGGATGACCTTTCTCCCTCTCATACTTGAAGCAAAGGAGCAAATTTATTCTCACCTTTCAGAGAAGTAAGATACTACTTATAAATAACTTAACCAAATATATATATATATATATATATATATTGGTATGTTAAACGGTTAATATTTATTTCAAAACAATTGAAATATAAAATTATTATTGACATACATCCTAATAGCTTAAGTTTTTGGGATCGTTTGATAAATTAACATAGTATTATAACGGGAGATCCTGAATTCAAACCCCTGTGATTGTATTTTTTAAACCCCTTTATTATCATAACGTGCTGAACCTTTAATATGTTTCGAGTTTCTTTTTAAATCTAGCTTGCACGCGAGGGAGAGTTTCGAAGCCCACATCCTAATAGATGGGTGGGTAAACTAACAAAAACAGAATCAAATAAAAAGAAAATACTTTGTTCGAATTGAAAGCTTTATTTGTCGAAGCCCACTAGAATCAGTAAACTTTGCCTTCTCAGGCTTCATCACCTCCATTTCTTAATCTTCAAAAATCCTAACATTCCTTTCAATCAAAATCATTCAGAAGTTCCGGAATCGCCGTACTTTGCCACAAGATCTAGCCATTCTTTTAGATCCAAAACCTGTATTTTCAAATGAAGTTGTAAGGCTCAAATCAGACTTCCTTGTGATCGACGAGAAAACGAAAAATTTAATGGAGAAACCCCGAATGGTCACAAAGACCGATTATCAGGAACAATTCATATCATTCCATAAAATTTCTATGTCAATACATGACAACTTGATCAAGTTAAAACAGTGTACCACCGGCTAATAAAGGCAATACGGTGGACTAATAACTATTTTCTTTACACTTACAAATGAACTGTTCTTTCCTATATATATTGACGAAAGGAAAACCACCAGTTTTACAACTAACCATGTAAAGGGACATTTCTTTCGACTATTGAACTAACACCACTCAGTCTATCCACAGTAAAGCAATGCTATGAACCTTCTAATTCCTTCTACGACCCGATTTTGTCTGTTTTCTTGTATTAGCCGGGGAAGATTGCTTTGAAGGTACCGGTAAGAGCGTTCCTCCTTTGATGCCATCTGAATCCGTCATGTCACTAAGCGTTTTTTGGGCTTCAATATAGACAATAAGGTCCCTGATCTGAAAGCAGCATATAGTTTTATATCAAGTGTTACGGAAATTTTAAAATACCAACAAGTCAGTAGCAACAAGCATAAGCATCCACCTAAAAGTTCTTGCAGTACCTGTTCTTCCAGATCAAGTATCTTTGCATCCCTCAGCTTTAGCTCAGCAGCTTCCCTAAACAGTAGAACGGGAAACTAGTTATGTGAGGAGGCAAAGAATTCAATTTGGCTAGGCTACTAGGATGCCATATCAAATGCAATTGATAATCAATGGGGTCTCAGTTATTGCTAAAAAGGTGAAACGATAAGTTTTTTCTAAAGCATACAGGACTGGAAGAAACACCAGATTGAGTTTTCTACGACTATATGGCCTCTGTGGTTCACATGTCAATTTCAGCAAGAACCATATTGCCTTAAGAGTATTAAGACTCTTGACCAAGAGACCGTTCAAACTTGGTCAAAAAGGACCATACCTTTCTTCAATTTCCTTGAATTTCTTGCGACAAATTTCTTGGTCTTTGATGAGAGTTCGATTTATCTAAGGTGACAAAAACAAGAACAAACGATAAGAAGATGATTGAAAAAGAAGTGAAGATAAGTTTGGCAATAAAAAAGAAGCCAAACCTAGGACAAAAATAAATTGAAGGAGATGTAAATTAAAGACTTACATCTGCAACAACGTTCCTTTCCTCTATACATTTTTGCAGTTTGTTTTTGTATGTCCTGCATTTTGGAATTCACAGCTTCCTCGACTGCTTCGGTAATTGCGTTCTCCAGTTTACTTTTGGCTTCCGCAAGTAGAGATTCATAATACTAAAAGAAAAAAAGAAACGATGAATTCATCAAGGAAATTTATCAGAGACACAGAGGAGGCTACAATGTCCTAATCCAAAAATCACATTAGTACACAGCATAAAACAAAATCCCGTGTCTAATCGGCCAGAGAAAGAAAATTTTTTTCCAACCATTTGTCTCCCCAGATATAAGTTTCTTAAAAACTGACATATTGTATATTTTCTTAATCAGATATCAACCTATATTTTTATTAGCGTAGCCACCAACAGAAGCTAGGGTGTAGGTTGGTAATGAAGTACTTACTTGTCTTTGGGTCTCAAGCTGGCTAGCAAGAAGATTATTGTACTCATTCACAATCTGTTGTCAAGTAGATAATCCAAAGATCAGTGCATTCCACGGGGAAAGTGAAGGTAATTAACACAATTTGACTATGCAGCAATCTAATCCACTAATGATATCTCCACAGATAAGTTCAAAATCATTATTTCTAAATAATCCTATAATCAAAAACATTTGTAAAACTACCAGCGTTCGTAGGAAATACATACTGCATCGACTTTGCTGCTATAGAGGGCTCCGCCAAAGCCAGAATCCTCACTACATGTGCAACTAGCACAATCACCTTCAAATGACGAGAAATGGGCATTCATCTCACCATACTTCCCATCAGCTTTCGATTGGTTCAGTCGGTGAACATAACTATCACCAACATAATCCCAGATTTGCTGTGTTGTTAAGTCAAGAGAATAGCAATGCTGTGTATCCTTCCAGTGCCTAATAGCATGTCCTTCTTTGTATCTTCAAGTGTGTATATGAAGTTCATGAAAGGAAAAAGAGTATCAACAATAGAAACATTTAAATTATCAGAAATGAATAACTCATCAAACAAATAATACTCAAATCATATGAATAACTCCTTTTATCATTTAACAGTTCCTGGCCGAAAGGCATTGCTTACAAAAAACTCCTATAAATACAGTACCTTCCACATCCGACAAAACCACATATCAAGCAGACCCAGAGATTTTCAATTGTACCACAGATAGAGCAACTTGGTTTATCGTCTTGCTGCTGACAGAATCGGCAAACCTGACGACATTCAAAAAAATAAATCAGACTTATCTTCAGAAAAATTCATGACCTTTGACCAGTGCAATGATTCTAAAAGGACTCAATACAAGTAAAGGTGCAAAAGAAACCCTTACAGCTACTAATATCACCATGGGCAAACAACTCAACTACCGTAAACTCGAAAACTTCAATTAATATATAACTTGGAATTGCATGCTAGCTACACTAATAGAAAGATCAATAATGCCGTCACCAAAATAATACAGCCTACAAGCGAGAGAACCAACCAATATATCCAGTTAACAAAGAGAGACATACAAATGAAAGAGATATTTTAATGACAACAGAGAACCAATTCACCTGGCAAGATAAATGAGTCCATTTTGTAGTGCAAGGACATTGGAAGGAATGGTCACAGACTGCGGTCAGTATTCCACTGGTGTCTGGATCCAATCTCTCTAACAATATCAAAGAATCACAAAATGAAACAGTTATCAGCCCACAAGCACGTTAATATTCAGCACAATTTGCTAAAATCACAAAAGCAAAACTTAAGTCTGTGCAATACCAGTTCAATCAACAACATGAGAACGAAAAAAAAAAAGTTATAATCTTTTGTGTCTCACCAAGGCAAACCGGACAAGTGGGTAACTCGATGCATGCATCGGGGGGTGTTCCAGCCATTGCAGCCGATTCAGTAAAGTCCACAGAATGCAAAAACAGAAGGTGGCAGACCTCAGCCTGAAATTGATTGAGCCACAAGAAATCAAGAAACAGGTGATAAAAAATCATTAAAAAAAAAAAAAAATCGTATATACCTCGCCGGGTTTGAACTTCTTCCCATTAAAACAGCAATAAAACCCATCAGAGCACATATGGTTCATAAGCCTAATCACAACACTGTAACGATCTTCCATCCCATCGTTCCTGAATTCACACAAATGGAAACTTGCTTTGGTGAGGACCAAAAAAAAAAAAAAAAAAAAAAAGAGAGCCAATTTATCAATTTTTTATGTTCAAAACGTAACAAGACAGAGAACCACTGAGTTGATCAAAGAAAAAGTTTAAAATTTTCTTAATTCTTTTTTATTTTTTGCTTGTCAATACTTTCTTAGCAAAAAGAAAATCGAATTCTCCATTTTCCCTAGGATTTCTCAAAAACCCAATTGAGGGTTTTGAATTTTGATCAACAACCAAGAACAAGAACTCATTTGACATCGGCAAAATTCCACCGGAAAACGAGAATTGAACAACGGAAACTGGAACTGAGAAAATCGAGAAAAACCTGATAAATATGAGCTCGGTGATATGGTCGATGCGGGTCCCACAGAAACGGAGGAAATCCTCGAAGGAGAAGTAATTGGGGACGGCGATGGCGAAGAGGCAAGTGGACCTGGAGCTAGGGTTCGGGAGAACGGAACGAGCAATGGTGCGGAACAGGTGAATAATGCCCTTTCGCTCGTAGAACTTGGAAGTCGACGGAGTTTTCTTGGCGGCCGTAGAGCCTTTTGTTGTCGTTGCTGTTGAGAACTCCAAGTTCTCGAAGGTGAGAGGCTTGTTCGCGTCCACCGAGTGGACTCGGATCAAGAACATGGCTTTGGCTTTCTTGGGTCGACGACTCGTAAGATCGACCCAGTTGTGAGAGAGAGAGGGAATTCTGAGAGATTTGGAAGAAATGGAAGCCAAATAAATAATATTCGCGGGAAATCGGCTGCTGTTTTTTTATTTTATTTTGTTTTTAGAGAAACGGAGCAATGACTTATTTCAACCAAAATTAAAAATAATAATAATAAAAAAAACCACGGAGCATGTTGCCGTTACAAATCTAAGGGACCGTTTGGGGAATTTGAGAATGGTGTTTTGAAAGTTAGGTTGAAAATATATATTTATGAGGAAAACTCTTGAAAAAGTTCTGTAATATAAAAAAAATGCACAAAAATTTGAAATATTTTTGGAAAAAAAATATGCAAAATAGTATTATTTTGTTTGTCTCGTCGTTACGAGCATTTTAACATAAAAATCATCTCATTTCGATTTGAAATGAGAAATTTATAGAATTTTAAAATTTGAGTTTTTGGAAAATGGAAGAGAGAAAAAATTTGATTTAGAGTTGAGATTTTAAAATCTAGATGTTATTTTACCATCTGTATATCTCTAATAAGTATCTAATCATATTTTAAATTATTCTCATCTATGCCCTTGAACTTTAGGAACGCTCTCATCTTCTCTCCTGAACATTTAAACTTCCACTTTACCCCTTCTATCATAATTTCAATTCAAAATAGATAGAAAAAAAGTGAGTTAAGCGCATTCATTTAGTCTTTTTTTTTTCTGTTTATTTTTAGTAGAAATTCTAACAGAATGGACATGGTAAGACCATCTCCTTTCTTTGTCATTTTTTAATTGTGATAGAAAGGATAAAGTCAGATTAAATTCAAAGCTTAGGGAGCAAAGTGTGAGTTTTTCAAGTTTTGGGACATACATGAAAATAGTCATCTGTTTTATTTTATTTGGGTAAATTGCTAGGTTGGTCTTGAAACTTTTAAGTTTTTGCAATTTTGATATCTTTTTCCGTAGATTGAGTGACTCTAATTATTAAAAACATGGCTCCGGTAGTTCGTTTTGTTAATTTTTTGACGAAATAAGTTAATATTAGGCCTGGCAATTCGTGTTCGCGGGCCGTGTTCGGGCCAGCCCGTTTTCGGCCCGTTTATTTTCGTGTTAAACGTGTCGACCCAATTTCGACCCAATTATTAAACGTGCGGTCTAAGCCCATTTATTACGTGTCGTTCTCGTGTCGTGTCACCGTGTCGTGCCCGAAATTGCCGGCCCTAGTTAATATGCATCACCTTGAACAAAATTACCGATGAATTTTGTCTAAAAATAAACAGAATGAACTTTTATAATATCATTTTAATAGTTCAAGTTTATTTAAACTACGAAAAAAGAACGGTGACGAAATTTGCATATAATTTAAAGTTTAGGAATGAAACATGCAATTTGCCTTATTTATTTACCTTTTTTTTTTCATTTCTTTTTTAAAAAAAGGGTAAATATGTGATGAGAAAGAACAATGCTAAAAGATGCTTGCAAGCATTATTTAGTGGTCATTCTACATCCTACTCCATTATGAGGTGTAGAGTTCAAATCCACTTAACCCGTGTTCAAAATATAATAATAATAATAATAATAATTATCAGAAATTAAGAAAGAGTGGAGAAAAATAGTGAATTCCATTGATTTACTCTTGTACACTAGTAGTATATTAATACAAGAAATCCTATCTCTAAATCAGGATACTAGCCTAAACAAATCAATTACAATAAGTCAAATTTATTTGATTTGGGATTCCCAATTCATCTCCATAATTTCATCAATTACAGGTCAAACTTTCCCATACTCCCCCTCAAGCTTGTGAATAGAAATTCTCCATTCCCAGCTTGGAAACCTTTGTTTGAAAAGCTGTGCCACTCAAGCCTTTAGTGAGTACATCTACAAGTTGGCGGTATGTAGGCATATAAGGAGTACATATCAATCCACTTTCTAGCTTTTCCTTGATAAAATGTTTGTCAATCTCTATGTGCTTTGTCCGGTCATTTTGTACTGGATTATATGCAATGCTGATTCTGGACTTGTTGTCACAATAAAGTCTCATTGGACCATCCCACTTGATCTTCAAGTCTTCCAAAATGATCTTCAACCATAGTAACTCGCAAACCCCTTGGGCCATTGCTCGAAATTCTGCTTCAGCACTGGATCTTGCCACCACATTTTGCTTCTTACTCCTCCTTGTCACAAGATTTCCACCTAGAAAGGTACAATACCTGGTGGTTGATCTTCTATCCACTATAGACTCGGTGTTGTCTACATCGATGTATGCTTCAAGTACTAGTCCTGTGCGTCTTCCAAACAAGATACCCTTTCCTGGAGTTCTTTTAAGATACTGTAACACTTAGTTAATAGCTTGCAAATGAACCTCTTTCGGACTATGCATAAACTGATTAATCATGCTGATAGCATAGGCTATATCTGGTCTTGTGTGAGAGTGATAAATTAGTCTCCCTATATGTGACAACCCCTCCTTAGAAAGGAGTCGTCAAATACATATATAAACTTAACTTGTATCGTTTTAATTTCCAAAATTCAGGGATTTTTTTTTTAATTTCTTACTTATTACTTGTTAAACTCATTATCTATTATATAACTATTCATAGGGTATTAGAGAAAAAGCATAAGTAAAGTACCATAGTACCATATATTACAAACCATTTCATATTTTTATAGTTATTTTTAAGCTGCGGAATTTTTTTAGGCGAAGTGTTATCCATGCACCCTCTTTCTCCACTGCCACATCATCTACCTTGTCTATTCATCGATTCAGTTGATTACTCATATTACCTGTAACATAAATTTCTTGAATGAGCTTTCGCCCAGCAAGTTCAGATATAAATCTCACAATGCATGAATAATTAACATGAAATTTTATGAAATTCTTAAGTCTTTTGCTTCAAAACTTATTGGGCCCCGTTGTGTACGTACCAGGTGCGCACGACCATTGAGGAGTTGGGGAAGCGACCCTCCAGTTGTACCCAAGGTCATACGTAAATCATTCATGAATTTTACCTCACCTGAGTGGAGGTTGGTACGACACTTTTTTAACATTTCACTTTCATTAGCCTCATGTAATTAGGTGAGTGATCATGTCACAATATCATAAAAAAATATTTAAATAACATAAACATTGAGGCATCGTAATCATATTCACTTAATTGGCACATAAATCACCACATATGCACACCAATACAACAAGCATTCATATTTTATGTTGTAGGTGAGATCTGTACTTACAGGAATTCGATAATCTGAGATTTTTCTATCAGTCGGCCTCGCTCTAGTACACCGTCGGGACTGTGTCATGATTTAAGCGACACCCGATAGTTAGAGCAGTATTTTAAACTGACCATTTTTCTTATGAATATTTCTTTTGTTAAATAATTAACTTTCGTTGACTACAACTTCAATTTCGTTCTCTCTCTCTCTCTCTCTGTTTTTTTTTTTTTTTTTTTTCAAAATCTTGAATTGCTTGTTTACAGCATATCACAATTTAAATTGGCATATTATACACTTTATGAGGTTGTGTTAGGCCTCCTATGGCTCATTTAGATTTTATGGACTTGGTCCACATTACGATTTCTTAAGGTTTCAGACCCATTTCGATCATCTCATGAACGAGATCTTGAAAATCTTTTCTTAACCCCATTTACCGCTTGTAAAAGATTTTTTTTTTTAAATCCTTACTATTTTGCACACAGTTTGCTTTTAGCTCTCTATATCTTGCTTTCTACTTGAACAACACATAAAATCACATTTTTAGTATAAAAATAGATCTGAAACAGTTTTATAAACTATCCGATTTAAATCTTCTGACAGTTTTAAGAAATTCCCGTTTTTCCCCAATTTTTGACAAAATTTTCATTTTAACTCCTATTGGGCTTTCCTTTGTTTTTATTGTTATACCCCTTGGCCTATAAGTAATTTAAGACAAATGGAACAGTTTCCCACAATGAAACATCTAGTTTACATATCTGTTTCCTTTTTTTTTTTTTTTTGTATAAAAAAAAACATAATTTTGACATTTAAGTCCTTCTAGCATTTCTACTTCATTTTTGATTCATTTGATATACAAATTTGACAAAACCTACATTTTATACTATATAGTTATGAACTGGAAATTCATAGCTCAAATCTTGGCTTTTAAGTTGTCCGTTTTTGCATGTTGGCCCCCAAAATCCTTTCATTATAGTCCCATGTACCAATTTGGATTACGTTTGTTTGGGTTTCTTTGAAAAACAACAACGGCAATTTACTTCCCTCCATTTATTGAAAAAATAAAACCACAACTTGTTTGTGTACCTTTTTCTTTGAACTTCATTTTATAAATTTTTTTGCTCGAAAAGTGCTCAGCTAACACTCTTTCCACATAAAACTTGCACTAATCATTTTCCTATCATATGCATCTTTTGCAAGAATTCCAGAGTCTAAAATAAAAATAGACTTTTATCTTTATATACATACATTAAACTTTCCCACTAAAATCCATTCATGAGCAATACACCAACAAAAGATGTCAACTTTTATTTATTAAACTACAAACTTTATTTAAAAAGTTTGTTTCTTGTACCATGACCATTTAATCACATGACACATCATTAGTTTCATTACTATCGACTAAAAATATTCAAACCACAACATCAACTAATCATACAAGCATGGAGAGATTTCATAACATGTACATATTCATGATTCCCAAATAGTTCATTAAACCAAGTCCATCAATGAAATAATATATATATGTGTATATATATATATATATATGTGTGTGTGTATATATATATATATTCATCCCTTTTATTTTTTTAAATCACAAAATCAAACTTGAAAAAAAAAAAAACAAATTTGAATATCTTACCTAGCTTCCTTCAAATTTATATTTAGCTTAGTTGCACCTCCTTGAAAATCCTTTGGTTTTTTGATAGTGACTAGACAAGGAATTTCCATTTCTTAGAATAGAAATCTCTCAAGATAAGACGAAAAAAAAAAACATAAAATTTTACAAATTTATTACCTTTTATGACTGCTAGAACACTTTGATTTCTTGAATAAAAACTTGCTAGAGAACCAAGCTTGAAGATTTGAAGGGATAGTTTTTTTTTTTATCTTCTTCTTTTTCTCTGTCTCCCGACGTTTCTTTCTTTGGGAAGAATCAAGAGAAAATTGCTTCTCTCTCTCTCTCCTTGTGTTTAACTTCTATGGAAGACAAAAAAACTATTTTTTATTTTTATTTTTTATTTTTTATTTATCTCCCTCTCACTGTTCCTCTAGTTTGGAATAGGATAAGTTAAAGATCTTTTCCTACTTTTTCAACTATCCATTGCATCCGGTCTCTTTTCCATTTTTGTTTTATTTTATTTTATTTTATCCTTATCCACTAAGGCATACTTATCTAGATATGAGCCATTAGATTAAAATCCATATAATCTTAGCCCTTGATCCTTGAAGATATTTCTACTTTAATTCTTATCCTATTCAGCAGTCATTTACAGTATGTTATGATTCAACATGATAAATTTTACACTGGAATTTTTTTAACTATTCAAACAACTTTTGATATTAAAAAAATATATATTTAAAGTGTTAAAAAAATTTAACTTTTTTTAATCAGTTCTACAGTTCAAAATTAAATTCTGACTATTGTAATTTGATTCAGAAATAATTGTAAATTCCACTTCTTTACATGATAAAGTTGTATAATGGACTTGGCATTCTTTATTGGGATTTTCATGATCACTTTTATCTATTTATGATCTTTATGGAAATTTCATAAATTCCCAAATTCCTTGCATACTAAAAAATAACTAGTGGCATAGAGACATATTGTATCATAAAATTACAAGAATTTACATCTTTAATACAGAAAAATCACGGTTTAATTTCTATTCATTTTATAAATTAATGCAGTGAATTTTCCAGTCATTACAATCACCCCTCCTTAGAAATTTTCATCCTCGAAAATTAAAACAAGTGGGGGTATTTAGCTCTCATTTCATCCTCTCACTCCCATGTGGCTTCTTCTATGTTATGATTCTGCCAAAGTACTTTGACAAGAGGTATAGTCCTAGTCCTTAGAGTTTTCTCCTCACGAGCTAAAATTTGCACTGGTCGTTCCTCCTAGGAAAGATCCTCTTGAACTTGAATTGGTTCATGTTCTATGATATGTAACGGGTCTGGTACATATTTTTTCAATATAGAGACATGGAAAACATTATGTACGCTTGACAATTTTGGCGGTAAAGCTAACCTATAATTCACTTTACCAACTCATCCAGTAACTTCAAACGACCGAATATATCTTGGACTCAACTTTCCTTTCTTTCTGAAGCGCATTACGTCCTTCATAGGAGCTACTTTAAGGAATACTGAATCTCCTTCCTCAAACTCCAATGGCCTTCTTCGTATGTCAGCATAACTTTTCTAATGACTTTGTGCTTCTTCCATCCTTTTGCAAATCTTCTTTACAGCTTCTGTAGTTTCTTGAATTTGGATGTCTTCAAGAATTTGGATGGTTAGCTCAGATTGACCATCTGTCTGAGGGTGAAAAGCTGTGCTAAACTTCAATTCAGAACCCATAGCTTTTTGTACACTATTCCAAAAAGTAGAGGTAAAACGACTATCACGATCTGAAATGATAGACAAAGGAATGCCATCTAACTCGACGATCTCTGATACGTAAAGATCTGCCAATTTTTCCAACGTGTAAGCGACTTTTATTGGTTAAAAGTGCACTAATTTTGTTAGTCTATCAATAATTACCCAGATGGCATCATATCCTTCACTAGTCCTTGGTAAGCCAATAACAAAATCCATTGCTAGTTGCTCCCATTTCCATTCTGGGACATTAAGGGGCTGTAATTCTCCTACTGGTCGCTTGTGCTCAGCCTTAACTTTCTGGCAAGTTAAGCGTTGACTGGTAAATTCAACTATATCGTTCTTCATTCTCTTCCATCAAAAGTGCTCTTTCAGGTCTTGGTACATCTTTTTTGCTCCTGGATGTATAGAATATGGAGTCTTGTGAGCTTCCAAGAGAATCTGTTTCCTCAACTTTACGTCATCAGGCACACATAACCTTCTTCTGAAGTGGAGAATTCCATCAGCTGAAAGATTAAAATCAAACTCTTTTCCTTCAACAACCTCTTCCTTATACTTGATTAAGGTTAAATCTAGCTCTTGCGCTTTTCTTATTTCATAAAAAATCGATGATTGAAGAAGTAAAGCTGATAAATGTCCTGAAATAAGTTCCAGCCTCAAATTGTTTATGTCTCCTTGAAGAGCTGTAGGCAAAGAATCAATTGGTACGTGCGTTATAGGTGAAAACTTTCGGCTTAAAGTATCTGCGACTCTATTCGCCTTTCTTGGATGATAAAGAATCTCGCAATCATAATCCTTGACAATCCTTGACCAATTCTAACCATCTTCTCTGCCTCATGTTGAGTTCTTTTTGAGTGAACATGTATTTGAGACTCTTGTGGTCCGTGTAAATCAAACATTTCGCTCCATAGAGGTAGTGTCGCCATATTTTGAGTGCGAAAACCACCGCTGCTAGCTCCAAGTCATGAGTTGGGTAGTTTTTGTCGTGCTCTTTCAGTTGACATGACGCATAAGCTACGCCTTTACCATTCTGCATCAAAACAACTCCTAAGCCTATTTTTGAAGCATCACTGTAAATGTCAAACTTTCCCTCATCTGACGGAATTGTGAGAACATGCACACTAGTGAGTCTCCTTTTTAACTCTTGAAAGCTTTCTTCACATTTCTCACCCCATTCATATTTCTTGTCCTTACAAGTGAGTGTTGTGAGAGGTGCAGCTAGTCTTGTGAATCCTTCCACAAACCTCCTGTAGTAGCCGACTAAGCCTAGAAAGCTGTGTATTTCAGTTACGCTTTTTGGTGTTGGCCATTTGCTAACTACTTTGATTTTTGCTGGATCTACTGACACTCCTTCCTTAGAGACAACATGTCCAAGAAAATGAACCTTGTTGAGCCAAAATTCACATTTGGAGAATTTTTCAAAAAGTTGATGATTCTTTAATGTCCGCAAAGCAATCCTTAAATGTTCTTCATGTTCCTCTCGGGTATTTGAGTATATCCAAATATCATCTATGAAGACTATGATAAATTTATCCAGATATTTCTCAAAGACTCGATTCATAAGGTCCATAAAGGCTACTGGGGCATTAGTTAGCCCAAACGGCATAACTAAAAACGCATAATGTCCGTAATGTGTTCGAAAGGTTGATTTAAGAACATCACTGTTCCTAATTTTCAACTGATGATACCCCGATCGCAAATCAATTTTTGAAAATATTACTGCTCCCTTAAGTTGGTCGAAAAGATCATCAATTCTCAGAAGTGAATACTTATTTTTTATTGTGACCTTATTGAGCTCACGATAATCAATGCACATTCTAAGCGTGCAGTCTTTCTTTTTCACAAATAAAACAGGTGTTCCCCATGGTGAATAACTTGGTTGAATAAAACCTTTATCGAGTAGCTCCCGCAATTGCGTCTGAAGTTCCTTGAGCTCAGTGGGTGCCATCTGGTATGGTGCCTTCAATATCAGAGCCTTACCTGGAAGCAATTCAATTTCAAAAGTAATCTCTCGATCTGGTGGTAATTCTGGCAATTCCTCAGGAAAAACTTCAATGAAGTCTTTAACTATAGGTACATATTTCGGCTGGAGCTTTTCTTCCTTTGAAGTGTCCATAACGTAGGCCAAATACCCATCACATCCACTGGATATCATTTTCCTAACTTTTAATGAACTTATCATCCACTTTTGTGGTTTACTGAAAGTGTCGACATAGTCGAAAGCCTCAATTCCTTCGGGTTGAAAGACAACCTTTCGCCCTCGGTAGTCTATGGAAGCATGATACTTTCATAGGAAATCCATTCCTAAGATGACATCGTAGTCTACTATTTCTAGTATGACTAAATCAATGAAGAATTCTCTACCAGCTATAATTATCGGAATATGTCGTAGCCAATAATCAGACTGTAATACCTCCCCAGAGGGTAAGGTAGTCCTAAAGTTCAATCCTATATGTGGCTTGATCGAGTTTTTTTTAGCAAAGGAACATGATGCAAAAGAATGGGAAGCTCCTGAATCAAATAAAACATGAGCATCATGGTTTGCAACAAAAAGCCAACCTGTCACCACATTTGATGTTCCTGCTTCAACATCATTCTTGGTATAAGCACAGATGTGAGCATTTGGGGCTGGAGGGGCTTCAAGGCATCCCTGGCTAATCTGTGAACCCTCGATCTTAACTTGGAGACCATGGAGCTGGTTCCCTTACTGTCTCTGTTGAGTTTGCCCATGCTAATTTTGCTTGTTGAAGTAACAGTTCTTAGCATAATGACCTTCTTTGCCATAAAGTAACAGCTATTTATTCCCATCCTACATTCACTAGGGTGTTTCTTGCCGCATTTAAAACAAGTTGCGCAGCTGGGATTATTGTTTTGACTATTATTTCTTTTCTGTTGTTGGTTCCTCTGATTTTGATTCTTATTCCCACTAAAGTTCGCCTTTCTCTTGTTGTTGTTCTGATTATTCTGCTTGTTCTTATTCCATTGTCCACCTTGACTACTTCCTAGATTCTGCGAATTCATAGCTTTCTCTTTTTTCTTGGCTTCCCAATTTCTAGCCTTTTCTTCCTTAGCCTCAGTCAGATGAAACTTAGCTCGGAGTGGCTTGACTAACACATTCAGCTACAGTGAGTGGAGGTCTATCACCACTGTCAACTACTACGGCTATCTCTGGCTGAAACATTCGTATAATTCTCCTTACTCTTTCCCCTTTGATCGGCACAAGATAGGGGCAAAGTCGAGTCAGACGGTCGAACTTTTTGCAAGCCTCCATAACCGACATGGTTCCTTGCTTTAAGTCATTGAATTCATTTTGTCGGGTTCTCATGATTACTATGTTGTAGTATTTTTCATTAAATTCTTCCAAGAATTCGTTCATTACAAGAATTTACATCTTTAATACAAAAAAAATCACGGTTTAATTTCTGTTCAATTTAGAAATTAATGCCGTGAATTTTCTAGTCGTTACACTATAAGTCGTTGATACCTTTCTTTAGCCTCAACAACATCTTTTTCGGCCTCTCTAAGTTCGTGGGTGTGATATATCGGTGTGCTCACCGGCTTACATGCCAGCTTCCCAGTTTACTTGAGAAGATCCGTAACATACTTCTGTTGGGAGATGAAAATTCCCTTCTTTGAATGTGCAACCTCAATTCCTAGGAAGTATTTCAGTATTCCTAGTTCCTTGATCTCGAATTCCTTGGTCAAGTACTACTTCAAGACATGTCTCTTGTTTTGATCATTCCCTGTCATGATGATATCATCAACATATACCAAGAGAGCAGTCACTCCACCTGAATTCGAATGCTTCACAAACAACATATGATCTCCTTGGCTCTGTCTATATCCCATCTCTATAATCACCTTTGCAAATCTTCCAAACCATGCCCTTGGAGATTGCTTGATCCCATACAAGGCATTCTTGAGATTGCATACTTGATTGGTAGCTATGTTTCTTCCGAATCCAAGTGGAATCTCCATATAAATCTCCTCTTCAAGATTGTTGATGGTGTAATTTCTCCTACGTCGAAAGACCATCTTTTCAACCGTTGAACGGGGTGCACGAGAACGAGTAGACTAATTTTCACATCAGTGGAGAAGATCCGATGACCCTTATATACCCAACCATACTAGATAAGTTAGTTGTTAAGGACCTTTCTCCGGCACCGTGTTGGTCTACCACCACCACCATTGTGCTGCTTCTCGAAGTAGCTCTCCTTTGGGGATCTTGAGCAGATCACTATGGCAACCCATGGTATTGGCCCGGGAAACACTTCCCCGACCACGACTGAACCCCCGCCTGGGTGGTCGGCCCTGCGCTGTCCCTACCACGTCGTCCCGTATTGGCTGACAACAGTATCGTGACAAAGCACACCCCACCCACACATCACGCCACACCCACCACCCTGCACCACCTGACACCTACTATCCGGTGCCTGTTATTGTACTTGTCCTTGCTCCTGCCTTGGCGCTAGCCTCCGCCGCCTGACCAAACTGACACAGTACTTGCCTCTTGCGCTAGTACTAATATCCATACTTGTGTCCCCCCATCACCCGACTGGAAGGGCATGTGGCACTCGCCTAGTAGAGGTCCAGTGCTCGTACACCTGTAGCATGTCAACCCGTCGAGACCACTCGGAATACGACCCACCAGGGTCATCTGAGCACCTGGACTCACGGGGAATGCCTATAAATAAATGATTGCATCATTCACTTAGGTATTGACTATTTTCTTTGCCAAAACTCTGCATCTCTGCTTACTCGTCAGTGCTATTTACTGACTTAAGCATCGGAGTGCCCTTAGCAGACACCTCGCTGGTGTCCCCCTTACTTCAAGGTGTTTCTCTTTGGCAGGCAATTAGGTGGAGAACGATTGCGCAAGGCTGACCATGTCAAGTGATCCCATCGGGTGTTGTGTTAAAGGTTTTTGGAATCAACAAAGATCTCCATGCAGAAATGCATTTTTGACATCAAATTACTGCAAATCCCAATTATAATTGGCAGCTAAGGACAGTAGAATTCTGACAATATTCATCTTGGCTATCGGAGAAAATGTCTCTTGATAATATACTCCATATGTCTGAGTATATATTTTGGCTACTAGTCTTGCCTTGTACCTTTCTAGTAACCCATTTGCCCTATATTTTACCCTGTACACCCAATTGCATCCCACTGGTCTTTTTCCTACAAGTAATGTCACCAACTCCCAAGTCTTGTTCTTTTCTAAGGCCTGCATCTCAACATTCAAAGCTTGTCTCCAGTTTTCATTAGATAAAGCCTCGGATGAACTGGTGGGTGTGTTAATACTATTTAAACTTGTAAGAAAAGTCCTATGGGTTGGTGAGAATTTTTCAAATGACACAACATGAGAGAGTGGGTACAATGGCCGTTTGGTGCATTCCCTAATTCCTTTTCTAAGGGCAATAGGTTGAGGATCATGTTCTTTAGGTTCAACTGAGTTATGTTCTGATTCATCTTATAGGAGAGGGATAGGAGTTGTTACCTTATTTCTAGGACATGGTTCTGGTTGTTCGATTAGCATAGATTCGGGGGCTAAATTATGCTTCCTTGAGTACACTTTGTCAGCCATCCTGCCATCAAGAGCCATCACATGATCAACAGAGGGTGTGACAGACGAATTAGGATTTCGAAGAGGTACAACAGATGACCTGGGTATGACAAAAGTCGGAAGGTTTGAAGAAAGATCAAGAAGTGGGAAATCCTTATCCTGGTCCTTATCTTCCATAATCAAATTCTCCCCTTGAAGATAAGGAATGATGAAGTAAGACTTATTCTCATTGAATGTGACATTGGCCGAGACAAATAATTTTTTAGATGGTGGATGATAAAACTTATACCCTTTTTGAGTAGAGAAATACCCAACAAAAACACATTTGACAGCCTTATGATCCAACTTCCCCCGATTTTGACTATGAATATGAACAAAAGACACACATCCGAATATTTTGGGAGCAAGATGGTTCGTAGTACTTAGAATGGAATAGAACTTTGAGAGCATTTCTATTGGACTTTTGAAGCCTAAGATTCTGGAAGGTAGTCTATTAATGAGATGTGTGGCTGTTAGAACTGCTTCCCCCCAACATGATTTAGGCATATTTTTTTTGAAACAAGTATGCTCGGGTTATATCAAGTAGGTGACCATTCTTTCTTTCGGCAACTCCATTTTGTTGTGGGATGTTTACACAAGATGACTCATGAATTATCCCTTTTTTCTAAAAATATGGAGTTAAAATTTGATTAAAATAGTCCCTAGCATTGTCTGACGTAAACCTTTTGATTTTAACATCAAATTGGTTTTGTATCATGTCATGAAACCGTGGGAGGATTGTACTCACATCAGACTTGTGTTTAAGCAAGAAGATCCTTGCGACTCTAGTGCAATCATCAATGAACGATACAAAACATCGTTCTCCAGAAATATTAAGAATGGTTGAGGGACCCCAAATATCACTATGAATTAGATAAAAAGGAACCAAACTTCTTTTATTGCTGGTTGGAAAGGTCGCGCGTTTGTGTCTTGCTAATTCACACACATCACAATGAAAACTCTCAATGTCCAACCCTCTAAATAAAGAAGGAAACAAGATCCTAAGAGTCCTAAATGCAAGTCTACGATGGTGAAGCCAGACTTTTTCTTTATTAGAAAGGTGATGTTCAGAAAGAAACGATAAAGGTGATTTGCTCTTGGTAATAGTCAACTTACTTGGTGTCTCAAGATATTATAGTCCATCCCGTTCCTTAGCAAGTCAGATCATCGTCCCCAAATTCTGGTTCTGAAATACATAGTGAGTAGGAAAAAATGTTACATTGCAACATAAATCTTTAATAAGCTTATGTATGGAGACAAAATTAGTGGATAACTTTGGGACATGAAGAACATTTTTTAGTGTGAGTGTGTGACTGATTTGAACAACTTTTCCATCCCTGCAACAGTGGTTAGGGAACTAATGGCTGTGGTAATTTTCGTATTGCTTGGACAGGGGTAATAAGTGCTAAATTTCTGTGACGAATGAGTCATATAATTCTGTAGCACCTGAATCCAATATCCAAGAGTTGACAAACATTTCATCCAAGACATTTAATCCAATTGACACACAAAACTCACCTGAATGTACCAATGAACTAATACCAGAAGGTCTCTCAAGTTTCTTCAGAAGAGTTCTCTGCTTCTCAATCTCATTATGATTGAAGTGGGCCTGTCTACGAAGCTTCAAACATTGCTCTGTCATTTTTTTTAATTTACAAAAATGACTATAGAGTGAATAACTCTGAGTACTCAAAGAACAAAGAAAAAAAAAAGACAACAAAAAGGCTTTAATCTGAAGAACTCAGAGACACGCATGGTGTTGACGGCGAGCAATATGCGATGGCGGTAGGGACTCACGGCGATGACGAACGGAGTTACGATTGCGAACTACCCAAATGGAACCCTACGGTGGCGACTTGAAGAATAGTGGCAGTGTGAAACCTAGGGCAAACAAACTCCCACTGTTGTGAACCCTAGCGCAATTGAAACCCACAAATGACGATGACTATCGGACGTAAAGTGACGATGGCAACCAGAGGCAGAAAAGGTGACCCCGACAACGGAAACCTAAGATTTTGGGTTTTTTAGATTTGGGCGTGGCTAAGACGAAGGTGGCGCAAACTTCTGGCACGGCGGTGGGAACAAATAGCAGTGTCTCTCTTGTTTGTCTATGCTTGGTAGCAATGAAAGCCCGAGGAGGAAGACGAAAATGAAGGCCAAACTTGAAAATTTTCATAAAAACTTCAATTAAGGCCTAGATGATGACAACAATGAAGGTCAATGGAGAAATCTGTGTGAAGCTTCTAGCTTTGAAAATCGAAGGAACAAATTACCCCAGACAAGAGCCTAAGGCTCTGATACCATATCAAAAATTAAGAAAGAGTGGAGAAGTATAGTGAATTTCATTGATTTACTCTTGCACACGAGTGGTATATTTATACAAGAAATCCTAGCTCTAAATCAGGAAACTTGCCTAAACAACTCAATTAGAATGAGTCAGATTTCTCTGATTTGGGATTCCCAAATCATCTCCCTAATTATATCAATTACAAGTCAAACTTTTCCACCATAATAATAATAATAATAATAATAATAATAATAATAATAATGTTCAAAGTCACATAATAATAGTTATATAACTTATTTTTGGTTATCTGTAATGTTTAACATCATTGATATCTCCAAGAATTTTTTTGTTAATGAGAAATGTTGCGTGCACTTGAGCGTGTGTGAGATTTGGGTTCTTAATTTTATGTGGGAGGTTTTTTTAAAGTAATAAGTGATATACAACTTATATAGGAAATAATTTGTGTCTAAAAAAAAAAAAAGAAGCTCCGTTTAAACGATGGTTAAGATTGTTAGACCTTCTGTTTCATTTTATATTTCCTTCTATTTATTCAAATTAGGTTATTTGTGTAAGAAAAAGGTAAGTTACTGAGTAAGTCAAATTTGTAACGTGTGTCAAAAAAAAATTGCTAGCTGTTACATGCAGAATCACAAACAATCACAGTTGTCAAATGGATGAAACAGATCAATAGTGCAACGACGCGTCGTGATACATAAAGAACACATACATATAAACTTAGTGGTAGAATCAGAAACGAGTTCAGTTGTCAAATGGCTTGAGCCAACCATTAGTGTGATGATAAGTCGTTCTACATAAAGAGCATGTACACATAGATTTTAGTGGGATGCTACCGCGCTAATGGTTTGGACCCGATAGGTGATAGGGAAGGGAATTGAGTGAAAGAAAATCATGATTTAAATAATGGTAAGATTTTAGACCTTCCGTTCCGTTTGATTTTTCTTCATCTTCATTGGAAGTTGTTTCGTGAAAAAAAAAAAAAAAGGCAGTTTATTGATTGAGTCGAACTTGTAAAGTACGTCTAAAAAATTTGCTGTAAGTTATAGGGATTACTGCAACTGTCAAAATAAGTTGATCAGGCTACTAGTATAGTGACGTGAGCATACAATAAAAAACAAGCTTATAGTGACTTGGACGCCTTGCTTGGCACATGAAGGGTTTTGTGTAAAAAGAAATCAAAATGATAGTAAATAACTTTTTTATTAGCATAATTAAAGTAAATAGTAAGGTTTTACAGAAAACTGTTATTCACTTCATTCTTCTAAAAGGAAATAGCAATTTAATAGCTCATTGGATAACCATTTTAAGATTTTTTTTTTTCAATTTTGTTTTTTAAACCTATGATCCAAACGTGAGCTATATATTGGTTTGGATTATTAGACCTTCTGTTTTGTTTGATTTTAAATATATTTTATTTGATTAATTTTTTTTAAATGTTGATTGAATCAAATTTGTAACATACATTAAAAAGTTATTAGGAGTATCATTAATGACTCCAATTTTCAAATAAGTTGATAAAAGAAAAAGGGCATGAGGAGTCACAGTTTAAACATTTTTTCTAACCAAGCAAGTGTCATAGCACATGCAATCTTATAAAAACAAATGAAGATTACAATTATGTGGGATTACTCCCATCAAAAATAAAATATTGATATATAATTTCTCTTATAATATTTGGTATAAAATCTTCTAATAAGTGTTCTAATTTAAAAGAGAAAAAAAGTGTTAAAAAGGTGTTTCTCCGACAAATATTGGCTAGGATTATTATATCCATTTCATTTGTATTTCTTTTCTTTATTTAAAGTTGTTTTTGTCTATAAAACGTAATTTATTAATCGAATCAAATTTGTAACTAATGTCGCAGAAAGTTGTTAAGAGTTACAAGTAGAACAACAAATAACTACAACGTTCTAATAATTTGATTAGACTATCAATACAACGAGTTGGATGATACAAAATCATACAGATGGGTTGACTATTTGCTCTCGTGGTTTGACTTAGGCACGTGCATGAAGAAGAAATTTGAGCCGACTTAAAAATTAAGCACCACATAACATAACACGATATATTTTATAGTTATGTAGATTTTTAGTATTTTTTTTAATCTTAGGTAACATAATAAGTATGTATACCTTTTTTTTATTTTTTATTTTTTTATAGAAAAGATACATGGCTTTAGAAAACAAACCAAGAGAGATCTCAATTTTAAGGAAGATAATAATAATAATAATAACAATAACGACGAAACTTCTATGGTGTCGCAACTGGTGTAGCCCAATATAGCAACTATGTTTTTTGTCCAATAAGATTGTGACAAATCAGCCAAATAGAAAAGGACAAAAAAAGTGTCATTTGTTTTTCTAGGTGAAGCGAACTTGTTGTGGGTCCCACTTTAAAAATCATTTCAAATTTTCTTTAATCAACTCCTTCCAAATTTTTTTTTTATTTTATTATTTTTTATACCCTTCTGGAAATGCAAATTTTTTTAGCAGCATTGAAATGCATGAACGTGGCATTGTGTAAGGCATTAAATTTGGATTAAATAGGATGAAGTAAATATAAAAAAAAAAAAAAAAAAAATCTCTATTTGCAAGTGTTTTGTGTGCTTCTGGTTTTGAAGCTTTGTTTGCTTCATTTTTTTTGTTAGTTAATGCTTTTCTACCAAAAAAAAAAAAAAAAAGACAGTGTGAAGCATTGGTGTAATACGCAATAAATTGCGTTTTTTGCTACTAAACTTTAAGGGACAAAAACACTTATAGTTGCTAAATCTATTATTTTACGAGTAAAAGTTAATCGCAAAAATATTTGATTGAGAATTAATATAATGTTTTCGACACTAAGTCTATTTAGTGACTAGAGGCATATTTAATCACAAAACTCTTTTTCAGCGAATAAACTTTTTCTCTATTTAAATTTACCCTAGTCACAAAAACATTTAATAAAATAAAAGGTATACATTTATTTACATGACTAAATTATCAAAATACTAACCGTTTAATTATAGAAGATAAAAGATATTAATCAAATCATTTATATTTAGCTTTAAGACTTCCCGCTTAACAAGGAACAAGACAAAACAAAACAAAAATGCAAAATCTCATGACTTGTAGTTGCAAACATAACATAATAAACTTAATCCGCTCCAAAAAAAAAAAAAAAAAAAATTCAATACTTTCATCTTAACAGTCTTGTACTCTTAAAGATAGTTCACGAAGTAAAAAATCAAGCTAATCAACTTATCAAAAATTACCAAAATCAAATTCACTTGCACGTCACTATTTGCAAACTAAGTAAATGAAATGAAATTTCCAATTTTCTTTTATTGCTACACTTAGGATAAAATTTCCGAATCCATCTGAAATTATTAGGCCCATTTTACGTCTCTGGCCCAGTTGCATTATTTTAACCCATGAATGTTCTGGGCCCTAGGCTTCGCAGCAAAAGTAAATCCACTAACACAAGCATATATATATAAATATAAATAAATAAATATATATATATATATATTAATTTACTGTTACATATACATACACCTACCTATGCAAATATACAAGTACAACACATGTCTTATAATAACCGAAATTTTTATGGACTTATAATTTCCTTATATATAAACAAATTTAAGTTCGTACTATGTGTTATGTGATGTTTCATGAGAATTATGGATGTCAATATGAATCTCATGATCTGATTTGATTATCAGAGTATGTTTGAGTTCTTATAAGTATTATGAGACTCAATGATAGTTTATTAAGTCAAAGATAAGGCCTTATGATGATAAAAAAATAATCATAATTTATGGTTTTGTCCTGGCCGATGAATGACCAGGATAATTTATGGCATGATTAAGACGGTACTATCATATAATAAGCAGTATTGAAATTATACTGTGGTCAACCGTCATTACAGATGTAGAATTAAGAATAAGGATTGGGATTGCTCTAGAATAATCATGAATAATATTTGGAGTAAGGAGGACTAAGTAGTTTCAAGTCCTAAGAAAAACCTATACGCGGTCTAGTTAAGTGCAGATAAATTCTGGACTGCAGTCCTGCAATACTATATTTTTTGTAGTTAAAATAGTATTGGTACTATCTGAATTATTAAGAAAATAGACTGCGTATTAGGAGGAGTGCCAAACATGGCCCTATTTGGAGGCCAAGTAATTGTAGATAAGTATAAAAAGAAATTTTGGTGGTTTAAGCCTCCACATGGCCGGCCAACTCATGAGGACTAGAAGGTAATTATTTTGTCTTTTAAGGACTAATATGTAATTCAAGGAGAATTTTAGAAAACAAAATAATTGTGGAAAATTTGAAAATTTCCACCTATAAATAAAGGTGGGTTGTGAGAATTGGATGACTTTAATTAGTGTCTCACCTTCTAGTTCCTTCTCAACTATTCCTCTCTAGCCTTAGAAAAGAGAGAGAGAGAGAGATGGCCGGTTGTGATATGTAGGGTGGTGGAACAAATTTTTCTCATCCCAAGGTCTAGAGCAATCTTTCCAAACTTAGAGGTATTATTCTTGAACCTCTAACTAATAATTTCATTAAGCCCCTGTTTGGGGTTCCAGCTCAAACGTTGTTTTTCTAGTTTGATCTAAACTCTTGTTGTTTGGCAACCTCGTTCAGCTTCAATGTGAATCTGAACCGTTATACAGTGACTCGAACGATGTTTACTGTTTGTCGAATCTTCCCTGTTTCCTCTGTCTCCTCCGTGCCTGACCCCCCCGGCCGATTCTCTTCCTCCTCAACTCCGGTGCCCATGTGCTACTGTCAGGGGCTCTGTGCGCTGTGCCCCCATCCCATCGGCCATCTGCTGCCCAGTGGTAGCTCCGGTTAGTGGTCCTCCTTCCTCTCTTCCCTTCACTTATATTGATTAGGGTTTGCCTTCGCCCAGTCCCCTTCAAGCAGATGAGGCGCCGGGTGAGGGTTGGGAGAAGAAGGCGAGCCGGTGTCCGGATAACCCAGTATTTCCAATTTCGAAAATCATATCGCTGACCAGTCAACTCGTGCCCGAATCCGACTCCTTCCACTGGGTACCCATCCTCGAGCTCCAATTCGGTAACCCTAGTATATATTCTTCCCCTAAATCGCACTATATATTGTCTGATTTCGCCATGTATTTGAGGTTTCGAGAGCAATTGCAGTGGTCAAGATTTTTTCTTGCACTTGATTGTCTATTTGCTGCGTTGGACCTGTGTTGATTCTCCATTAAAGCATTTTATACTTTGTTTGTGGTGTTTGAGGCATCCCATCTGCAAGCCGGGCTGCCTATGGTGTGATTTTGCCATTGTGCTGCCTTGGTGAGCACTATGTACGTGTGTTTGAGCCACATTAATGCCCTTGTTCTGCCTATGGTCTGATTTTGCCATTGTGCTACCTTGGTTTGCATTATGTACGTGTGTTTGAGCCACATTGATGCCCTTGTGCTGCCTATTGTGTGTTTTTGCCATTGTGCTGCCTTGGTGTGCACTATATTTGTTAGTTTGAGCCACATTGATGCCCTTGTGCTGCCTATTGTCTTATTTTGCCATTGTGCTGCCTTGGTGAGCACTATGTACGTGTGTTTGTGCTGCCTTGATACCCTTGTGTTGCATATGGTCTGATTTTGCCATTGTGCTGCCTTGGTGAGCACTATATTTGTGCGTTTGTGCTACTTTGATGCCCTTGTGCTGCCCCTTGTGTTGCATATGGTCTGATTTTGCCATTGTGCTGCCTTGGTGAGCCCTATATTTGTGTGTTTGTTCTGCCTTGATTCCCTTGTGCTGCCTATGGTCTGATTTTTCCATTGTGCTGCCTTGGTGAGCCAAGACACGTTAGTTACTGATTTTTTCATTTTGGTCACTTTAGGCTTGCTTTTGTCTTGTTTTTGCTATTTTTTTTGACCCAACTGGGAATATATCTGTTTTTTGGCATTTTTGGTCATTCTCCTACCTTGGATTGGTCATTTATGGGCTGCCTAGATGATTCACTATGCCTTGATTACTGATTCTTTCATTTTGGTCACTTTAGGCTTGCTTTTGTCTTGTTTTTTGCTACTTTTTTGACCCAAACCAGGTCGGATCTGGTTTTTTTTTTTTTTTTTTTTTTTGCTCATTCTCCTACCTTGATTTGGTCATTTGTGGGCTGCCTAGATGATTCACTATGCATTGATTACTGATTTTTTCATTTTGGTCACTTTAGGCTTGATTTTGGGTTGATCTTGGCACCTTTTTGACCCAAACCAGGGCGGCGCCGGTT
The DNA here is from genome assembly GCA_008635985.1 of Ficus erecta. Lineage (NCBI taxonomy): Eukaryota > Viridiplantae > Streptophyta > Magnoliopsida > Rosales > Moraceae > Ficus > Ficus erecta. The sequence continues at coordinate 56,244 of BKCH01001895.1, read as the reverse complement.
TTTTTGGGGTTTTGATTATTCTCAATCCTTGTTTTGGTCATTTATAGGCTGCCGAGATGATCCATCTGGGGTTTTGGCTATGATGATAAATGCCCATCGGGTCAGATTGTAATTTCATCTGACTGGTGCGTCATTAACCCGATATCATTTAGGTAGTTACCCGGCGGTCCAAGCCATGGTAGTTTCCATGCTATCGTGTCATTGACATGCCTCAGATGCAATATGACAATCAATTCATTTGAGCCAACTTTTGTTTCCAATACATGTTGCCTTTTTTGTATTATTTGATATTTTGCTTTTTCCTACGTTAAGGAAATGCCTCGCAAAGCATCCGGTGAGTCGTACGTATGGGATCACGCCAAGGAAAAATTATTCCTTGAAAAACTTGCTGATCACTTGGCGGCAACTGGCGGGAAGCAGCCAACAAGTAGCATTCTGAAGCTATGGGCCAATGAGTTCAACACTCGTTTTGGCGGTGTTCAAGCTTTTGCATCCACTTTATATAAAAAAAAAGAGCGCATGAGAAAGATTTATAGGGGTTGGAAGGTGTTGCAAACCCGCACCGGCCTTGGATATGATCCGGCGACGGATACGGTTGTTTGCTCGGACGAAACGTGGCACAACTTCATCAAAGTAATCCAACTTCCTAATTGCCTTCTATAATATTATGTAGACTACCAAAGCGACCAGTACAGGCAAATGTTAATCGTTTGATTTTTTCAGGATAACAAGGAGTGTACCCATCTCCGCTACGAGGGACTTCGCAATAAGGAATTGTATTACAACATTTTCGAAAAAAACCATGTAGCAAGTGCCTCGGGATTCAGATCTGTTACGATGGGAGGTGGAAGTACGCCATCGTTCGAATTTGATTTCTCCATGGACTAGTCCTAAACACAGCCTGGTTTAGAGGAGGAAATTAGTCCGAGCATTGGTGGGCGGAGGCAGGCTAACACGAGAGTTGTGAATGACGAAGGTGATCCATCCCGGTCACGGGGGAGTACTGGGAAGCGGAAACAAAGGGACGCGAGGGATGAGATGACTTTCGAGGCCATGCAGGAAATCGTGAATCATTTCCGCGGTCGCTCCCAATCGGCAACCAGTAGCGACCAAACCAGCCAGAAAGATCACATTTTGGACTGCATGAATATCATGAAGGAGATGTGTATTCCACAATATCAGAGAACGATAATGTGGCACTACTTCGATGCTCATCCGCAGCTTCAGCGTCCATTCTGTCTGCTTGACGACGACGACCGGAGGGCATTATTGCCTCAGTTGTGACCTCCCAGATGCCACCACCGATTTGATTTTTATGTTATAGAAGCATTATTTTCCCATTTCATTTCAGTTAGACAAAACATTAAGAGTTAAACTTTTTTAATTCGTTTATTGGTGCCTTGTTTACGTTTTATATGTATGATCATTCACCCAGATTGTTTGCTAAGCCAATTTACGTTTCATGATTACATTAATTTCCAATATGCATAATTGCGTGTCGTTAACTACGGGTTTGTAATTCATCAAACAATTATATTAATAGGTGGACACAATCAGAAAATATAGTCAATACATGTGCGCCATGGTGACTAATTAAATATTATATTCTAGAAAATTTATCTACAACAGATAAAATAGTGCATTTTCAACGACAACAAATTACAGAAATGAATTGGTTCGGTTCCGCATCTGATCATGAGGAGGACGCCCAAGCCGCAACAAATGAACAACACGACGATGACGATTTGCTTGTAAAGGCAGTGGTAGCTGTGACAAATAGTCGGCGTAACAGGCGACGAGTTACACAACCAATGCATAATTCAATCCTAACTGGCAGTATGCGTGTGGATGAGATACTAAATGGCCATGAAGACGTAATTCAAGGAATGATCAGTGTGAAATCATCAACCTTCAGAGTAATAAGTAACCTATTGGGTAGTCGGGAATTGTTGACGCCAACTTATAACATGAACGTGAACGAGCAGTTATTCATTTTTTTAACCATTTGTGCACAAGGCGCTACAAACCGACACATTTCGTATTTATTCCAGCATTCTAAAGAAACAACATCACGTTGGTTCTTTAAAGTGTTGAAGGTTATTTGTGCGTTGAAGGACGAATTCATCCGACCACCTGACTACACGGCGGTGCAACATTTGATAAATGAGCACGCGGGAAAATATCGGCCATGGTTTGATGTACGTTAACGATGTTCTCTAATCAAAATATCGTACGGTTTTTGATTAATAATATCATCTTACTGTGGATGATGTTACGCTAACTGATTATTCTAATGGGTCATGCAGAGTTGTATTGGTGCTATTGATGGGACACACGTCCCATGTGTCCCAAGGCGCGAGAATGCTGACGGTTGGATTAATCGTAAAGGGTTTCACTCGCAGAATATATTAGCGGCCTGTTCGTTTGATATGAAATTCACATACATGTTGGCCGGATATGAGGGATCATGCCATGATGCCAGAATGTTGGACGAGGCAATATCATTCCATGATTTCCCACTGCCCCCACCTGATAATTGTAATTATAATATTATTGCATAATTTACATATACGAACTTAGGTTAAAAATATTGGACTTCTCCTAATATTGTGATGTTTATATGGCAGGAAAATTTTACTTAGCAGATTCCGGCTACGCCAATAAGGATGGTTTCCTGAGCCCATTTAGACAGGAAACGTATCATTTACCGGAATATCGAAGACGTTGTGCCGGGCTAGGCAACCGCAGGGAGGTATTTAACTACACGCATTCTTCGCTGCGAAATTGCATTGAACGGACGTTTGGTGTCTGGAAGGCAAGGTTTAAAATACTTAAAGGCATCAACAGCTATCCGATGGACAAACAAGTCATGATTCCCGTGGCGTGTGCAGTTCTGCATAATTTCATAAGGATGGTGCAGATTGGGGACCCATTTCTAGAAGAGTATGTAGCTGATTGCGTGCCTGTACGTGGGAACGACGACGTTAATGCGGATTACATGTTGGACGACGGGGTAGATGATACTGGGCCCAGTACAGGAACAGAGCAACATGGCTCAAGTACGGGTGCGATGAATCAGATGAGAGAAAGAAATGCGGATGCAATGTGGGAACGATACCCATCATATCCATGGTATAGAGCCACGTGAACGCAAACAAATATTATCCGTTTGGGCCAGAGTCGGAATGTAATAGTTACTTTATTTTGATGATTCTTACATTACAAATAATGTACATTTTGTTGGGGTATAATATTACAATAAAAGGAAATTTGCGACATTTTTTACTGTCTCAAGTTGATTGGTTTTTATAATTTGACATATTGTCATTTTTTCCAATTTTATTTACTAAAATATACGTTAGAATGTTAAAAAAAATTTATTCCCCTCATTTTCTTATCATCCAAACAAGGCCCTTGTTTTTTTAATTTTTAACTCAATTTAAACTTTTTCACCAAACACTCAACTCAACTTAAACTTTTCAACTCAAACTTTTTACCAAACACTCAACACTTAAACTCAACTTAACTTAACTCAAACTAAACTTAAAAATCTTAACTCAAACTTGTGAACCAAACATGCCCTAAGTTTTGGTTTATGGGATTTATGTATATTTCAAGCTATGGGTTGTAAGAGTATAAGCTGATACTTGTTATATTATGATTTTTGATGATTGTTTATGCTAGATCTATACTTAGGTTATCTTGGTTGCTAACTCTAAGCATGTGTTTGATTTTTATACCCTATGTTGAGTTTAAGGTTATGTGTGCTCATTGCTCATCATGTGTTTGTGAAAATGCCTTCATATGTTTAAGAAGGGAGATTTTATGAATGATGATGATGATGTGAATACTAAGTGTATGTTGATTAAGAAATTAACCTAAAGACACAAGTTGGTAAACAAGTAAGTTATCAATGTTGTGTTTTTCAAGAACATGAGATAAGTGTATGTTTGAATGTTAAGAACGAATCCAACGCGCTGCATATTGATATAGGCTCACGGCTATGTCCGTTTGAGGTAGGGTGCAAGGATTTTAAACGAAACCCAACAAAAATACAAACTGTCGGTTTTTGAAAAATAATCTGGACAGTTTTCTAGAAATTGGATTTTGAGCCCTTTAGAGGCCGAATTTGGAAAATGTTAAAACATCAAAGTATTAGAACACAGAAAATCCTAGGGGGTAACATGGACAGTTTATGAAAACCAGGCTCCAAAGGCTTTCGTTTTAATTAGTTTTCAAAACTGGCTGGTCCAAGTACTGTACATGGCCATAAATTTTTGAAGAAAAAAAAAATGGGCAAGTTAAAAGTAGAAGTAAGTTTTGGACAAGAAACAAAAGTTGTAGGTTTCAACGAGATCCACAACTTCTGTGAAGAAAGTTTTCTCAAATTTTAAACCAATTTAAAGATTAAATGGGATTTTCAAAACTGTGTATGATATATGAAATTTCCCGTACACGTGCATTCCAATAAATTAAAATGCTGTTTTAAAAGCAGTTTTTAAGGTTTTATGATCTCTTTTAAAAAGGAACTACAGCCTATAAAATAGTTTTTAAAGGTTTAAATCCAATGGAATTTCCCAAGTAATTTTTAAAAACGTACTATGTTTTATGAAAGGTAATTTCAAGTATTATGATAAGAATATGTTTTATGAAAGGTAATTTCAAGTATTATGATAAAAATAGTTATGATATTTTCAAAACATAAGAATATGGTAACAAGTGTATGACTGATGGTAACCGGATAGCTGTCGATTTATTATGTTAGGGCATGTATCTATGATTACCAATGGTAATCAGGTGGGATACCGATTTACTATGTTAGGATTAGCATCTATGATAACCAATGGTAATCGAATTGGATACCGATCTAGTATGATATGGTTTGTAGTAAGATAAACGATTCTTATCTCATACCCTATTTGAAAACATGAATATTAAACATGTTGTCGTGCCTTATTGGAACGATAGATCAAGAGCATATGACAATTTGTAAGTACAACTCCGCCTACAGCATGGGCAAAATATTTTTACTACTTTGCATGTTTTTCAAAAGCTCATGCACTGATTTAAATGTTTTTACTGCTTTGCATGTTTTCAATGCATCGTGTATTAATGTATGTGACACATATGATTTATGTTTTATTGTTGTGGTATCACGTAAGCATGCTCACTAATAATAAATCATATGACAAGAATAAGATCAAGTTTTCAAATAAGAAATAATAAAGATTTAAGTTTGCAAGTATGATCAAAGTAAGAACAAGTTTTCAAGAATGAAGGCAAGCAAGTTGCCTTGTGTCGTACCGACCTGCCACAAGGGCGGTTTGGTTTAATTGATTCATGTTATGAAAGGGGCCCAAAGCTAAGTTAAAACAAGAAAGTATTATTGATTCATGTTAAGTTTACATAAAAAAGCATAATTGATTCATAAGAAAGTATAATTGATTCATAAGAAAGTATAATTGGTTCATGCATTATCAATTCATACATTCTTTTACCGAAATTATTTTGCAGAATAGAAAGTTGTACTTACTGAGCATAAGCTCATAATTTACGTTCATGCTGTAGGTAAGCAACCTACCGGACAAGCTTGATGCAAGACTGTGGAGAGATGATATTGCAGACTGTGAAATTTGGGTTGGATACCACCACGTGTTTTGTAAAATATGTTTATGTTATGATATGATAATATAATGGTACCTGTACTTAACATATTTAGTATTGGAATAGTATTTAAAGTTTATTACAATGTTAATTAGTATGGTTTATCAAATGTGTTAAAATGGTTTTACAACTCTGTACTCGATTGAGTACATATAAATAAGTATGAGAATAAGTTAAGTTTTAAATTTGAGTTTAAAAATATATATATATGTCTGTATTTTTACGAAATATAAAAGTATGTTTAAGTAAGTTAAGTAAGCATAATAACGGCCCTACGTGGTTGGGTCGTTACATGTCCGACCAAAGCACATGGCCAAGGCAGATCAAGGAGGAATGGAAGAATTAGACGGTAACATTACTCCTAAAAAATATGGTCTCATTAGGCAACAAACGATAATTGGGAGAATAAAAACCAAAATGACTATGTGTGTGTGCAAATAAATTCAAAGGTGCAACACTTTTGTTTTTAAATGCTTTACTGTTTGTATTGTAGATCTACTAAAATGACTAAACTGATATATGTTTAATAGTCATCAGATGGTATTATTGAGCTTGAACGGATTGAATTATTTAGGAAGACTCATTGGAACGCAATGCATGATTGGATCAATGAAGAGGCAGAAACACGATATGTATGTTTTACTTTTTAACCTTTATTTTTTTTAGTAATTCGTCTAAATGGTCCCTGAATTCTTTTGAAGGTGAGAAGTTGGTTTATTTTATTTTATTTTATTTTAAATTTTGGCTGAGAAGACCCTAAGCTTTCAAAATATTGGCCATTTTAGTCATTTCCGTCCAAGACCGTTAACTTTTAACGGAATGAGTGATGTGCAATGCATGTGCTTAAATTTGACATGGTATTTTAGTAATCTAACAATAAGTAATAAAAAAATAAAAAAATAATAAAAAAAACTAGAATTCTTCTTTGTCTCATTTCTCTCTCTCTCTCTCTCTCTCTCTTCTATCGTCTCTCTCTCTCTCTCTCTCTCTATTCATTTCCTCCCCTCGATTCTTATCTCACAAGCATATTCAACTTTTGAATCTTTGTGAGTTGCTTTTGGATCTAAGCAGCAAAAACACAAATCGAAAAAACCCAGAGAGATTGGACCTTGGCAAGGTCGGGAACTGCGTGGTGTTCGTGGGGCTGGGATAGCGAGACAGTCATTCGTGACATCTAGGACGGCACAACGTTTGTGGGTATGGGGCGGCTTGGCGGTGCGACGATTCGTGGGTCTGGGGCGGCGAGAGGGATGCTCGCGAGGTCTGCGGTGGCACGACGTTCATGGGTCTGGGGTGGTGAGGCATTCGTGGCGGTTCGAGTGGTCTGGGGCTACCATTAGGAATTACTTCGGTAGGTTGTTTTGTGATTAATTGGTGATTTGATTGGATTTTGATGTAGGTATTGAAAATTTTTAGAGTGAATTTGGGTTTGTTATTTTGTGACTAGTTGGTGATTTGAATGGATTTTGATGTGGGTATTGTAATTCTTAGGGTTTGAATTTTGGGTTGCATTTATCAGTTTTTTTTAATGTTGTTAGTGTGAGGTGTTGTTTTAATAAGGGTATTGTTGTCTTTTGATAGTTAATTGAGATCATGTGATGAGTCATGTGACGCATTCCGTTAAAAACTTAACGGTTTTGGATGGAAATGACTGAAATTGCTAATGTTTAGAGTGTTTAGGGTCTTCTCGGCCAAAATTAAAAAAAAAAGGGGATAAAATCGTCACCTTCAAAAGAATTCAGGGACCATTTAGATAAATTACTCTTTTTTGATTTATTTATTATTAACATCTACTTGCTATTTACGTCAATTATTTTTGAAAACTACTATTTACTTATTTCATGCTGTAATAAATAACATAAAATTTAATTAATAGTAAATTAAAATATTTGTAACAATAATGTTCATACTTATATGCAAACCACAAATATTGGCTCTTGATAACTTGCATCCTGAATTCATAATTTTGACAATTTATCCCAAACTTTCTAAATTCTTTTAATAATTAATATGCATGATTGTTTAACTTAATCCCATTAAATTGGTGATATAAGACCCTAGTACGCCTCGTATAAGGACAGAAAATTCTAGGTCCAATCAATAATTTCTAAATCCATTTTAAAACCCTAATGCAAAACTTACTATTCAAATCCTTAATTTAATAGAAGTTTGAAAAATAGGACGCATTGTGTTGGTTAAAAAATCAATAAATCTTTTAACTAGTGTTTGAAAAATCAACCAACTTTAGCCCAATTATTTTAACTGCAACCTATAAATAAAACGCATAATATGTATATAAATTATTAAAACATAATACGAATGTATGTATATTAAATGTAACGACCTTAGAATCATCTCTTACTAGTTCAACACACATGAACCAACTTTTTCACATGAAGAAATCAGCAAAATGGGCCAAACTATTAAAACCATAAAGCAACTAGTTGCCCTCATAGGGCCCCCAGTCCCAAATGACAACCGAATGGACCAACTCTTACGTGAATATATTTTTTAATCCTAATTATATGTTCATAGGTCGGTGGTAAAGAAATTGTACATGTGCATTTGATACATAGGTTGAAAATTGAGTTTTTTCGGTTGGAGTTGTTTGATTTTTCAAAAACTAGTTAAAATTATGTTGACTTTTTAGATGTACATGCAGTAAACGATCGCTTGTGCACATGTAGTAAACGCTTGTCTGACCGCCAAAAATCACACGATTATGTAACAAACACAAGCAATTATCCAAAAAAGAATGTCTACGTGACCGGGAATGATGACTTCACATCGAGGCATACTCATAAGCATTGCGTTCACGTCTCTCCCAGATGCCGACTGCCAAGGAGGGTAATTTTTCGTTGAACAAGTCATATGTTAATTCACGAATCACAATGAGTCATGAACAATATAACACGAGACACATTAGAACAAATCATATAATACACCGAGCCACGCGGTTGAGACGTGAATGTGCAGGTAATAGAGTAACGATAACAAGTTCCTCTCATTTTGATCCATAGTTCTTGAACCAACTCTTTGTCCTATCTAATTTTCTATTTCTCCACGTGACTCCTATCTCTCACACAAAAAACGATGAGACCTCTAGCACTTTGTTCTTTGAGACCATTTTTTCCCAAGATGCATACAGTTTATTATAGGCATCTTGGAAATTTAAATTTACTACCAATAAAAGCATGATACTACGATTACTTTTTTATCATTCTTTAAGCATAAAATAATATTCATAAATTTATAACATAGTAATTGGCCTATAAATCTGTCATTTTCTTTACTTGCTATCTAATAAACAACTTAAAGAAAATTAAATTCCTTTTTATCATTCAATTTTTTCACCTTTTATAAGTTCTCTTTTCATTTTATTTTCTTTCCTTCTTAGAAAAACTTGGTTGGTTCGTTTTACTTGCAGGTTGATAACTCTATGAAATAGAGTTATTTAGCATGCTTTTAAACTTATTAATTGTTATTATTTCAAGATAATATGCCTTAGTTTTAGTATTTTATTTAATACTAATTAATTTGTCTTAGTTAAAGAAAGGGTGAAAAGTTGTAAATAATTTTGGCTTTTAGCATTTTTTTAAGCGTAATTTTATGTTGTCTTGCAGCTGGAGCCCACTATGTCAAAAAGGGTGGAGGCCCACTGGACCAGAGGATAGGCAATCTTGTTGCTGGAGTGCTTCAGTTTTGCTGCAGAAATGCTATAGCAATGCTACAGCAAAGTTGCAACAGTGAGGAATTAACTTGAAAGAGCATGTGGACCCAAGTCTGGCTTTACAGCTGGCAATGTTCATTTGTCCAGTTGTCTAAACACGGCAGCTGTGAGAAGGCACCCAATTTGAGCCATAAAGAGGACACGTGCATCTAGGGCATCTTTGGGGGAGGTTTGATATAAAAGGAAAAGTTAATGAATGAGCAAAAGCGGGAGCTGTCTGGAAGAAAGAAAAAAAGGCAGAGGAAAAACACACCATTTTTGGGCAAGAGAGAGAGAGAGCTCAGCTGAAGTTTTGCTTCCATTTTTATGCTTATTTTGGAGAGCGAGCTCAGGAGGAGAAGAAGATAGGACGAGAAGGACCATCTCTAGCCGTTTGGAGTTTTTCCTCTTCTTACTCTTTCCCTGATTTATTTTCCAATTTTCATTCTCTGTGAACAATGGATGATGTTCTTAAGCTTGTTTTTGTAATCCGAAACATGAGCTAATTTTCTTTAGCTGGGATTGTTGATGAACCTGAGATTGGGAGGATGATTTGAATGTTTTGTTGAAAATGTTGAGCGAATCTTTTTCCTGTTCATCCGAGTGTTTTGAATGTTTAATTTCTATTGTTGATTGGTCATCAATATATAGGAAACTAGGCTTGCTTAATTCTGGAAAGATTAATTTGAGCTGGATATAACTTGGATGATGCAAGTTCAATATGCTTTTTAAAGTTTATATTGATTTGTGAATGGTATAGGAATATATTATTTACCTTGTATAACCCATTGAAATTGGTGCATGAAATTGTGTTCTGAGAACTAGATTCACATAGGAATATGTTGAAAAAGGTTTAAGGAATTTTAGTCATAACTCATTCGGAAGAATTTTTATGATAAAATCGAATTTCGGTTAATAGGATAGGTTTTGCTGCAGCATTCCTCAGCATTTGGATCAGACTTGCAATTGAAGGGGATTTGGCAATCCTGGCTTAATTCTCATTCTTGATTTACAAACTCTTGATTGAATATTGTTCTTTTTGTCTATTTTAGTGCCTTTTCATTATACCCATTTGATTTCATTAGTTTATTGTAATTTTTCCTATTTCAATTTCCAAATTTAAATTTATTTGTGCTTTATTTCTTTTGCAATTTATTTTAGCAATTCAATTCCTGTGGAGACGATACGCAACTCACAATCTATATTACTTGTGCAATTACGTACACTTGCATAGACTTATATACACTAATTAATCGCGAACAAGTTTTTGGCGCCGTTGTCGGGGATTGAAATCGTTAAAATATTTGTAGGAGTTATTTTGTTTTAGTTCTTATCTTTGCATTTTCTTATTGGTTGAGTTTTTGTATTTTTAGGAGCTTGCTTTCTCTGCATGAATAACCAACGAAACCAAGAGTTGCTGCCCGTGGATCCATAAATTGAAAGAACATTTCTAGCAAGAAGAAGGGAGCAACAAGGTCTAGCGGGTGTGGGAGAAATAGCAGAAAGAGTTGCTGTCAATATGGCTAATGATGGGCAGCAAGTGAATGTCAACAATCTATTGCCTCAACCAGTTTTGGTGGATGACAGGGACAAGGCTATTCGAGAGTATGTTGTGCCCATTCTACATGGCCTCAATCCGGGCATCATTCGGCCAGAAATACAAGCGCCACAGTATGAACTCAAGCCGGTTATACAAGCGCCACAGTATGAACTCAACTCAGTGGAATGGCAACTGAGGATCCCTACATACACCTTCGGCTATTCATAGAAGTGAGTGATTCTTTCAAGCTACCAGGGGTGTCCGAGGAAGCATTGAGGCTGAAGTTATTTCCTTATTCCTTGAGGGATAGAGCTAGAGCCTGGCTTAATTCGCTGCCATCGGATTCAATAGCAACATGGAATGACTTGGCAGAAAAGTTCCTCATGAAGTACTTTCCTCCAAGCAAGAATGCTAAGCTCAGAAACGACATCACTTCATTCCAACAATCGGAGGGAGAATCCTTGTATGAAGCGTGGGAGAGATTCAAAGAATTGTTGCAAAAATGCCCTCATCATGGGATTCCCCATTGGATTCAGATGGAGACATTTTACAATGGGCTCAATGGGAAAACACGTACAATCGTTGATGCGGGTGCCAATGGTGCTCTTTTGGCCAAATCGTATAATGAGGCGTATGAGATTTTGGAGAGGACGGCAACCAACAACTATCAGTGACCCACCGAGAGACTCAATGCTCGAAAGGCTGCAGGACTTCATGAAGTGAATGCTATTACGACACTTTCTGCCCAAGTGTCGAGTTTGACGAATATGATCAAGACTATGAACATGTCGGCGGGTGTAAATTCGATGCAATCGGTTGGTGTCACTTGTGTTTATTGTGGAGAGGGACACTTGTATGAGGATTGCCCCTCTAATCCAGCCTCTGCTTGTTATGTGAGTAATTTCAACAGGAACAATCCGTTTTCAGCGCCTTACAATCAAGGGTTGAGACAACACCCCAACTTTTCATGGAGTAATGAAGGGGCCAGTTCTAGTGGAGCAAATGCTTATCATCGACCTTCTCACCCTCCGGGCTTTCCATCTTAGCAACCAAGAACTCAAGCTATGGGCTCATCTAGCTCAGTGGAGAATTTGATCAAGGAGTATATAGCAAAGAATGACACTAGAGTTTAGAGTCATGATGCAACATTAAGGAGTTTGGAGAATCAAATTGGGCAGATTGCTAACGCCTAGAATGTTAGGTCGCAAGGCTCTCTTCCAAGTAATACTGAAGATCCAAAGAGGGAAGGGAAAGAACACTGCAAGGCAATCTTATTAAGGAATGGGAGGGAGATCGAGCGAAGGGAAAAGCCAAAAGCTATGCAGAATCAGCCCACTTCAATCCAAGAACAAGACAAGCCACTTCAACAAGAAGAAAAGCAGGGTACAAATCAGCAGTTGGAATCTGATCTGAAAAATGCTACAGCATTTCCGCAGCATTCTGGGACAGTAGGAACTGCAGAATCCAGCAACAACAAATTGCCTCCACCATTTCCTTAGTGGTTTCAAAAGCAGCAAAAGGACGGTCAGTTTCGTAAATTTCTGGATGTCTTGAAGCAGCTTCACATCAATATACCTTTTGTGGAAGCCCTGGAGCAGATGCCAAATTATGTCAAATTTATGAAAGATTTGGTCACTAACAAGCGTAGATTTGGAGAATTAGAAACTGTAGCTCTGACAGAGGAATGCAGCGCCATCTTGCAGAATAAACTCCCTCTCAAGCTGAAGGATCCTGGAAGTTTTACAATACCGTGCTCAATTGGAAACCACTACTTTGGTAAGGCCTTATGTGATTTGGGAGCTAGTATCAATTTGATGCCAATGTCCATCTTCAGGAAGTTAGGAATTGGTGAAGCACGGCCTACCACAGTATTATTGTAGCTTGCCGATAGGTCCATCACACATCCTGAAGGGAAGATTGAAGATGTTCTAGTAAAGGTGGACAAGTTCATTTTTCCAGCGGATTTTATCATTCTTGATTATGAGGCAGAGAAAGAAGTGCCGATCATCTTGGGAAGGCCATTTCTTGCTACAGGCCGCACCTTGATTGATGTGCGAAAGGGGGAATTAACTATGAGGGTGCAAGATGAGCAGGTAACATTTAATATGCTCAAGGCTATGAAGTTTCCAGTTGAGGTGAAGGAGGTTTCGGCTATATCTGCTCTAGATTCCGTAGTGGCCGAAGAGTTTGAGGCAAGTAACCAGTAAGATTTGATACGTTCGTCATTGGCATTGGATTCGGCAGATGATGATGAAGAATTTGTGGAGCAACTTGTTTGGTTAGATGGTAATGCCATTGCGCCAAGATATGTGCGGAAATTTGAATCATTGGATTTATCAGATTGTGAGCACAAGCCACCCAAGTCTTCAAGAGAAGAGCCACCAGTGTTAGAATTGAAGCCTCTACCGTCTCATTTGAGATATGCTTATTTGGGAGAATCCTCGACTCTTCCTGTGATAATTGTTGCCGATTTAACTAATGATCAAGAGGAGAATTTGCTTCATATTTTGAGAAAATTCCAAGGTGCCATCGGGTGGACAATAACAGATATAAAGGGTATAAGTCCCTTATTCTGTATGCACAAGATTCTTTTGGAGGATGATAAGAAGAGATCTATAGAAGGTCAGCGACGAATGAATCTGATCATGAAGGAGGTTGTCAAGAAGGAGATAATTAAGTGGTTGGATGCGGGGATAATTTATCCAATCTTCGATAGTTCGTGGGTCAGTCCGGTTCAGTGTGTTCCCAAGAGACGGGGAATTACCGTTGTGGAGAATGAAAATAATGAATTGATTCCAACAAGAACAGTAACGGGTTGGCGGATTTGTATGGACTATCGGAAGCTTAACAACGCCACACGGAATGATCACTTCCCGCTCCCATTCATTGATCAGATGCTTGATAGATTGGCAGGGAAAGAATTCTATTGCTTCTTGGATGGATATTCAGGTTATAATTAGATTGCCATAGCCCCGGAGGACCAACACAAGACGACCTTCACTTTTCCATTTGGTACATTTGCCTTCAGAAGGATGTCCTTTGGCTTGTGCAATGCATATGCAACTTTTCAGCAGTGTATGATGGCGATTTTCACTGATATGGTAGAGCAATATGTGGAGGTGTTCATGGACGACTTTTCTGTTTTCAGAGAAAACTTTGAAGATTGCCTCACCAATTTGGCAAGGGTCTTGAAGCGATGTGAAGAGACCAATTTAGTTCTCAATTGGGAAAAGTGTCACTTTATGGTCAAGCAGGGCATAGTGTTGGGACACCGAGTTTTGAGAAATGGCCGTGAGAAGCAAAGATTGCTATAATTGAGAAACTGCCATCGCCATCAAATGTAAAAGGGCTTCAGAGTTTTCTTGGGCACGCGGGCTTCTATCGAAGATTTATCCGAGATTTTTCCAAAATCTCCAAACCTCTCTGCAGCTTATTGGAGAAAGACAGCCAATTCATCTTTGACGAGGCATGTTTGCTAGCGTTCTCAGATTTGAAGGAGAAGCTCATTTCTGCACCAATTATAGCAGTCCCAGATTGGTCTTTACCATTTGAAGTGATGTGTGATGCGAGTGATTGGGCTGTGGAAGCTGTTTTAGGGCAGCACAAAGGCAGGGTTTTCCACTCAAATTACTATGCCAGTAAGACTCTATCAGGACCCCAACTGAATTACACGGTGACAGAGAAGGAGTTGTTGGCTGTTGTCTACGCCTTTGACAAATTTCGAGCTTATTTGATAGGAGCAAAGGTAACGGTTTTCACGGACCATTCGGCCATCAAATACTTGGTAGAGAAAAAGGATGCAAAGCCAAGGCTGATTAGATGGGTGATTCTGCTTCAAGAATTCGACCTCGAGATCAAAGATAGGAAAGAAACAGAGAATCAAGTGGCTGATCATTTATCTCGGTTGGAGAAATCTGAGAAGGGCACCGATTCAGAAGTTATCAACGAAGTGTTTCCAAATGAGCAGCTCTTGGTTGTCACTAGAGCTAATACTACATTTCCTTGGTATGCTGATTTGGTAAACTACTTAGTGAGTGGGCTGTTACCTTCTGAGTTGAATGGTCAACAAAATAAGAAGTTTTTGCATGAGGTGAAATTTTACTTCTGGGATGAGCCTTACATGTTCAGAAAATGTGCTTATCAGATTTTGCGGTGGTGTATCCCGGAGGAGGAAATTGAACAGGTGCTGCAACGTTGCCATGATTCTCCATATGGAGGGCATTTTCAAAGTGACAAAACCGCAGCAAAAATCTTGCAATCTGGCTTTTTTTTGGCCGAGCTTGTTTCGAGATGCCCAAAATTTTGTGCTGTGGTGCGATAGATGTCAACGGGTTGGTAGCATCTCAAGACGTCATGAAATGCCACTAACCAACATTCTTAAGGTAGAGTTGTTTGATGTGTGAGGAATAGATTTTATGGGTCCATTTATTCCTTCTTTTGGCAATTTATACATACTAGTGGCAGTTGATTATGTTTCCAAATGGGTAGAAACTACTGCCTTACCAACCAATGACTCAAAGGTGGTGGTCCAATTCATGAAGAAGCAAATTCACAAGGTTTGGCACACCAAAGGTAGTGATCAGTGACGAAGGGACGCATTTCTATAGCAAGTACTTTGAAGCTTTGTTGGCAAAGTACAACGTCCGTCACAAGGTAGCTACTGCTTATCACCCACATACGAATGGATAAGCGGAGACTTCGAACAAGCAAATCAAGGCCATTATGGAGAAAACTGTATGTCCTACAAGAAAGGATTGGTCCAAGAGGTTGGAAGATGCATTGTGGGCCTGCAGGACTGCCTTCAAGACTCCAATTGGAATGCCACCGTATCAACTTGTGTTTGGGAAGGCTTTTTCCATTTTCCTTTGGAGTTAGAGCACAAGGCATATTGGGTGCTTCAACAGTTGAATATGGACATGAGTGTTGCTGGAGGAAAGAGATTGATGCAGCTTAATGAGCTTGATGAATTTCGATTGCAAGCTTATGAGAACGCCAAGCTCTACAAGGAAAAAGTCAAGCGTTGGCATGACCGGAGAATCATCAACAGGACATTTGAACCAGGGCAGCAAGTTCTATTGTTCATTCAAGATTAAAACTTTTTCCTAGGAAATTAAAGTCTCGGTGGTCTGGCCCGTTCACAATTTCTTCTGTTTTTCCTCATGGAGCGGTAGAATTGCAAGATGATCCAACAGAAAGAAAATTTTTGGTGAATGGTCAACGAATCAAGCACTATTGGGGAAGTCCTGTGGAGCATTCCAAGTCTTCCATCATTCTTAAGGACGCTTAAAACAGGAAAGTAGTCAGGCTGAATACTCTAAAACAAGCGCTTGAGGGAGGCAACCCTATATTCTCATTTTTTTTTTGTTTTTAATTACATTTGATTTGTTATGTTTGTTGATTTTCAGTTTATTTGGTGTTCCACTTTGTTCTTGTGTTTTAATTTTCTTTTTCTTTCTTTGGTGTAGGGTTTGCAACAGATTCTGGTGATTTTGCTGCAGCATATCTTTATGATGCATCAGTTAGCTATAGCAAAATCGGGCAGAACTGAGGAAGCAATCTGTATAAGAATGCTGTGGGATTGCTACGGCAAAGCTACAGCAAAATTGGGCAGAACTGGGGGAGCAATTTGTATAAGAATGCTGCGAGATTGCTACAGCAAAGCTGCAGCATTTTTTCCAAAAAATAAAATAAAATAAAATTTAATTTAATTTTAAATATATAAATATATATAGCTACAACCCTAAAGGACCGCACTTCCTCCTTTCTCTTTTGCGCCGTCAAGCACCCATTGCTGCCGCCCCATTCCCCAGCCCGTGCTCACACACCGACCAGCCCCTCTCAGCCGAGCCGAACCGTCGACCAGCACCTTCACCGATTTGCATTGCCGATCCCAACCTCCACTGACTGCACCAGCAAGCCAGACCAGTCCGCCGGCCCACACCACTGACCCGACTCCACTCTCCGCTGACCAGCCGCGCCGGCGCTCCCATTCCACCTCTTGTGAAATCGCCGACCCTGCTACCAGCCAGCGCATTGCCCAGGCGAGCCCATAGCGCCCATTCCACTTACTCCTCCCTAGCCAACACCGCCAAGCTAGCCCCATTTCAGCCATTGCCGCCTCAGTTCTTCACGTAACCAGCCACACCGCCGACAAGCTGCGCCAGCCAGCCCATTCCACCTCCTGAGCAGCGCCGAACTTGCCAGCCAAGCAGAGCCGTGACTAGTCCATTCCCCTGTGTCAGCCACCGCCAAAGCCAATGAACCAGAGCTCAGCCACTGAACCTTCCACAATGCCTCGCATCAAGAAGCTAGTGCATAAGCAGACGGGTTGGAAGCCCAAAAACACCACGACTAGCTACCGCACCTTCCAAACGGAGGCAGATCAAAAAAGGTATCAACAATATACCTCTGACCGAACATTCTGTGCTGAAAAAGGATTTTTGCTGCAGAACACCCCGACCATGGGGTATGAAGATTATGCTCGTTCTGTCGTCACTAAGCACAACTGGAAGCAGTTTTACGCTCAGCCGGCCGACGTGGTTGTAACGACCCGCCTATCGTAGGCCGTTACCTTACATACTTACTTTAAAACATACGCAAATTTGGGCTAAATGTTTTTTATACAAACGATATATAACTTGAACTGGGAAATCCCCTTAGTCATTACTTACATACATACATGTACATATACTTAATTACTTATCGTAGTACTAAAGTCTTGTACTCAAATACAACATATTTAAAGTAACATAAATTTGATAAAAAGAAACGTAGCGGTTCCCGACCCACAGTTTCACAGTTTTGCATCACCACGCTCCACTGTCTTGTATCAAGTACTACCATAAGTTTGCTTACCTACAGCATAAACATGAGTTATGAGCTTTCGCTCAGCAAGCACAACTATTTAATCCTCAAAACATTTCATGATAACATAATGCATGAACCATTTATGCTTTCTTACTGTTTTCATAGGTTAACATACTTTTTGGGCCCTTACATAACATAAATGTACGTACCGTGGCGCGCTGCCATGGAGTGGTTGGGGCGGCCAGCCCTGTCCAACTCAAACCATGAACCAAACCAGACCTAGTGTGCGTCGATACGACATATAGCATCCTACTTATCATGATACTTAAATCTTGTTCTTATCTTATTTCATACTTGAAACATTATTTCATGATCATAAACAGTTTCTTAACTGAAACTGGGATTTCATATCTTACTAAATGACTTATCATTAATGAGCATGCTTCATGATGCTATAATATCAAAACATTCATCATATGAACATACATGCTATAACATTCATCATGTCCTTATCAACATGAACTTGAAAGCATACATGCCATAAACATTCATCATTCCTTGAAAACATACATATCATAAACATTCATCATACACAAATCATCATGAACTTGATATCATACAAACCATAAACATTTTTCATACATATATCATCATAAACTTGAAGGCATACAACAACAAACATTTTCGTCTATGCTGTAGGCGGAGTCGTACTTACCGTTTCTTGCACCTTGAATTAAAATATTCCACTTAAACAGGTTGCTTTCTTGTTTTCAAGAAAATCATAGGATAAGCATCATCCTATCATGATATCATAACTAATTCCAGTTTGTAACTAATTACATTTACAGATCCTAAAATTAAACTTCATTTTGGATTTTAGTAAAACTCTAGAATTCTGAAAACTTGGTTTGAAACCAATCCATAGTGTTTGGTCCTTTTCTTACAAATCTGTTTTAAATTTGAAAAAGTTTTATTCATGAAAGTTGTAGATCTTGAAGTCTCCTACAACTTTTGTTTTTAACTCAAAACTCAAATCTGTACTTAACCTGCTTGTTTCTTCCTTTGAAAATTCTTCGACCATATTTACTAATCATAACTTGGTCTCGGGTTTTTGCAAAAACAAAGGTCTTAAAGGCCTCATTTTCAAAAACAGTCCAAGCTAGCCCCTAGAATTTTCCCTTCTCTACAACTTTACAGTTTTGACTTTCTCCAAATTCGGCCTCTAAAGGCCTCAAAATCTGATTCCTAGAATAACTGTTCAATTTCGAACCCTAATCAAGCATACCAAAATCCTAGTATATATAACTTAACAAACTGAACTCATGCTCATACTTATTGAACATACACTTAAATCTTAACTGAAACTTGAATGAAGAACTAGAAGATAAAAATATTTACCTCAAGTTCCACGGATGAAATTCTTAAACTAGGGTTTTGAAATTTTCCTCACACCTCCTATACTAAACCGAACACTCCTCTATTTCTTGTTCTCTCCTCTTTCTTTTCTCTCCTCTCTTGGCTCGGCTCCTAAGGGCAGAAACTAGAGCGTATGCTGTTTGATTAAGTTCACTAACAAAATGAATTGAAAACACCTTCACCTATTTATAGGTGAACCACTACTTCTTGAAATTGCTCACTAGTCCTCACAAGAAAAACAATTGCTCCTTACTTCCTATGTGGTGGCCGGCCAAGCATGTCCCATTTTGCCAAGTAGAAAAGCTAGAGAAGCTTGCTCATCAATGCTAGGAACCATGAGGTGTCATCTTCCTAGGTTGGCTGGCCTTAGGTGGAGCCTTGCGCTTGCTCTTGCTAACCAATAAGCAAGGCTAGCATGCTTACTAAGCAAGGCTAGAGAGCATGAGGTGTCAAGTGCTAAAGAGGTTCATATTCTTGCAATTTACCTATTGGTCCTTAAAAGCAACATATTTACTCTTGATCCCTATGTGGTTGTCAGCCCTTCTTGTCCCAATTTGCCAAGTAAGCAAAGCTAGAGGTCTTGCTCACCAAGGCTAGAAGAACGAGGTGGCTTCTCCTTGTGGTGGCCGGCCTTAGGGGGGTGAGGTGTGCAAGCCTTGGCTTGCCAAGGGAGCTAGGCTAGGGAGTCTAGATGGTTTGTTCATCAAAGCTAGGTCATGAGGTGTCTCTCCCTCATGGTGACCGGTCATGGTTAGTGATTTGGCAATGCTTGAGCTAGCCAAGAGAGCAAAGCTAGAAGAGTTGCTCACCAAAGCTAGGCCATGATGTGTTGTCTCCTTGTTGTGGCCAGTCATGGTGATAAGTTGTGCAAGCCTTGGCTTGCCAAAGGAGCAAGGCTAGGAGGGTGGCTCATCCAAGCTAGAAGCATTAGGTGTCTTACCCTCATGATGGCCGGCCATTGAGTGCCAAATGGGACAACTTGCTAATTGCATTACAAAACATAATCAACCAAGCAAAATCAAAGTGCTTAGTCACTAAACTTAGGGCATGATTTGTCAATTTTTAATGACACTTAAATTTCTCCACTTTGCATAATACTCTTCAACAACCAGATTTCTTGCTCATAAGACCATGAGGTGGCCGGTTCCTAGGCTGTCCACATGGAAGAATAGGATTGGTCCAAATTAGAATTTTTTTCCAATCCAACTTATTTTATTGTTTTTCCCACTAGGTTAAGTAAACTTGAAATTGATCATTGGCTTAGTTAAACTACGAAACTTAACTAGAAAAATCCATAATTCCATAAATTTACATATTTGCTTATAAGTCCATAATTTTCTCAAAATTGCACATTGGCCCCTAAAGGCAAAAATATTTGCACTTTAGCCCCTCTAAGGTGGCCGGTTAAGGTGAAGTTTCTAAACATCCCATTTCTTGCTTAAACATTCCTTAAAAGACTTCTCAACTTCTAAAAATTCAAAATCATGAACTTTTCTTAAATTTACATATTGACCCCTAAAAATAAAATATTTACAATTTGGTCCCTGTAAGGTGACCAATCATGATAATGACACTTGTCATCTGAGGTGTCATCCTGTAAGGCCCCGTATGGCTTATCTCCTAAATGCAGTCGATTTTCATACTAACATAGATGCTAAGATACTGTTTTCAACTATTAACAGTATAATCATACTAGACCATTGTCCAAAATTTATCTGAACTGCATATAGGATTTTCTTAAGCTATAAATTATCACATAGAGTTATAAATCATAAATTTACCCTTTTTACCAAAAGGTCTTAAATTGGCGTAAATAAATTATCGAATCTTTTAGCAAAAGATTCAACAATTTTTCTTAGAAAACATATCATACATATCACATAAACAGACTTTGTTTCTTAATGAAAGAAATCATAAGTTTACAAACAGGTTGGTCATTACAGTGGTGGTGCCCGTTGTGCGCGAGTTTTACGCCCATCTTGCTGGAGAAGGGCAGCGTAGTGTTTACGTTCGTGTGTACAGGTACCGATTGATGACTACACCATTAACCAGATTTACAGGCTTGATGATGCTGAAGATCTGCATCAGGAATATGCTGCCAATGCCTCGGCTAATTGGTTGGATTGTGCATTGGAGAATGTATGTGTGCCGGGCACTACTTGGACTGTTTCAGTGCAAGGAAAGCTAACCGTTCCACGGGCCAGTCTTACACCCCAGTGTAAGGTTTGGTATCATTTCCTGAAGACTCGTTTGATGCCCTCCACTCACGTACAAACTGTATCCAAGGGTCGTATACTATTGCTTGATTCTATCATCTCGGGCCGGCCCATTGATGTTGGCAAAATCATCTTTCAAGGCCTCGGAACTTGTGCAGCAAAGAAATGAGGCAGTCTTTGGTTCCCGTCCCTCATCACTAGCCTATGTGCTAGCAACGGTGTGCCAATGTTTGACACCGAGGAGCGGCTGTTATGTTCCAAGGGGATATTACAAAAAATGCTATAGCAAGACTGTTACATGTCAAAATGGCCGAAGGTCCGTCTCAGCCGCCGCGCAATCAGGAGGACGAAGCGGGCCAAGCTCCTCAGGCGCCTACGGATAGTACTGCTGCTGCATCGAGTAGCCGAGATCCCACTCAAGCCGATCTAACCAATTCTCTACAAATGCTCGAAAGGCGAATGAGCCTAGCTGAGGTTCAACAATATCAGATGATGGAGATGCTACAACAAATGCATTCTCAGCAGCAGCAGTTCTCGGAATATGCTAAGCAACGAGATTTGGCTCTAAAGAAATCTTTGTAGAAAAACTTTACCAAGCCTATCTTTCCGTTTCCTGAGTTTCCAGATGGCGTGCTAGAACCAATTGCAGTTGAAGAGGTGACAGACGAGGTGAATGAGGAGGATGCGGATGATAAGGAAGATTGAAGGGCAACACCAACCACCCACTACATCAGGGAGCTTCTAACTTTCTCTTTTTCTTAGTTTTGCTTTGTCTTGTTATTTTTGTTCCGTTTTTGTGTTGTTTTGTAAAAGCAGTGAGGGCACTGCTTAGTTTAAGTTTGGGGGTATTAGTTAGGTTAGTTTTAGTTTTAGTTAATATGGTTTTGATGTGTTTCTCTATTTGTGTTGTTTGTGTGGTTTGATTTTTATGGTTTGCTTAGTTTTTCAAAAAAAAAAAAAGATAAATAAAAATAAAATAAAATAAAAAAGGGTCTTAATTATATGTTAGAAATTGCTCTAGTTTTGCTGCTGAGTTGTTGGTTTGAGGATATTCGGTGAAGATTACTAGTGTTTTGAAATTTTCAACTTATGGATTGAATGAGCTTGAATTGAGTAGTGGTGATGTCTGCTATCTGTTTGCTCTTTGAGTGAGACTACTATTTTCCACAATAGGCTATAGCTTTGTTTTTTCTGAGGAAAGCCTAGGGAACTCTAGTCATTGTGAAAGTTTAGGATTTGAGAACAGGTTGTCAAACCCTTGAGGCGAAGCGTTAGGAAGCTAAACATTATGGGGATAGTGGATGTGCTTTAAAAGTGATCATATCCTTAGAAAGGCTGATGTTCAAGGGTGCCATGTAAAAAAAAAAAAAAAAAGTGCTATGAATAAAGAACTCCGCTATTTTGAGCTGCCTAGTAACCAGGAGTAACATAAGCCCCATGTGTACTTTTGCGTCAAACAGTGGTTCAGAATATGAGTATGCTATAGCAATTCTGAAGTGTGACGTTGCAAAGTAACCGGGTGTCTTCATCACCAATGTTCGCATTCGCGTAAAAAGGTAACAGTGACATGAAGAATACTAAAAAAAAAAAATCTAAATAATTTGTGTAAATACACATGCACCCAACTCAACAAGTAGTGGAATATGTCTATCCCTAGATTTTGCCCAACTAATGATAGTGAAAAGGGAATCATGCATCCAGCCTATTAGATCATAAAATAAGCTTGATGATCGTGATCGGAGGGACTTAGGTGATCTGAAGATGCTTAGATATAGTCTCACACACACACATCTATAGAGGAACCTCATTTGAGAGCAAGCTTATAAAGGATAGAACTGATATTTGATGAAAGCTCAATTTTGAAATGAGTTGGAAATTAAGAAGCTCTTTTGAGAATGGAGACTCAACTTGTTTAGCAGCCTGAGCAATTTTTTATTTTGTGTTTTGAGTTTTCTTTTTGTGTGTTGTGTGTTGTGTGTTTATTTTGGCATTACTCGAGGACGAGCAATGATATAAGTTTGGGGGTGTGATAACTCTATGAAATAGAGTTATTTAGCATGCTTTTAAGATTATTAATTGTTATAATTTCAAGATAATATGCCTTAGTTTTAGTATTTTATTTAATACTAATTAATTTGTCTTAGTTAAAGAAAGGGTGAAAAGTTGTAAATAATTTTGGCTTTTAGCATTTTTTAAGAGTAATTTTATGTTGTCTTGCAGCTGGAGCCCACTCTGTCAAAAAGGGTGGAGGCCCACTAGACCAGAGGACAGGCAATCTTGCTGCTGGAGTACTTCAGTTTTGCTGCAGAAATGCTATAGCAATGCTACAACAAAGTTGCAAGAGTGAGGAATTAACTTGAAAGAGCATGTGGACCCAAGTCTGGCTTTACAGCTGGCAATGTTCATTTGTCCAGTTGTCTAAACACGGCAGCTGTGAGAAGGCACCAATTTGAGCCATAAAGAGGACACGTGCATCTAGGGCATCTTTGGGGGAGGTTTGATATAAAAGGAAAAGTTAATGAATGGGCAAAAGAGGGAGCTGTCTGGAAGAAAGAAAAAAAGGCAGAGGAAAAACACACCATTTTTGGGCAAGAGAGAGAGAGAGCTCAGCTGAAGTTTTGCTTCCATTTTTACGCTTATTTTGGAGAGCGAGCTCAGGAAGAGAAAAAGATAGGACGAGAAGGACCACCTCTAGCCATTTGGAGTTTTTCCTCTTCTTACTCTTTCCTTGATTTATTTTCTGATTTTCATTCTCTGTGAACAATGGATGATGTTCTTAAGCTTGTTTTTGTAATCCGAAACATGAGGTTATTTTCTTTAGCTGGGATTGTTGATGAACCCGAGATTGGGAGGATGATTTGAATGTTTTGTTGAAAATGTTGAGCGAATCTTTTTCCTGTTCATCCGAGTGTTTTGAATATTTAATTTCTATTGTTGATTGGCCATCAATATATAGGAAACTAGGCTTGCTTAATTCTGGAAAGATTAATTTGAGCTGGATATAACTTGGATGATGCAAGTTCAATATGCTTTTAAAGTTTATATTGATTTGTGAATGGTATAGGAATATATTATTTACCTTGTATAACCCATTGAAATTGGTGCATGAAATTGTGTTCTGAGAACTAGATTCACATAGGAATATGTTGAAAAAGGTTTAAGGAATTTTAGTCATAACTCATTCGGAAGAATTTTTATGATAAAATCGAATTTCGGTTAATAGGATAGGTTTTGCTGCAGCATTCCTCAGCATTTGGATCAGACTTGCAATTGAAGGGGATTTGGCAATCTTGGCTTAATTCTCATTCTTGATTTACAAACTCTTGATTGAATATTGTTCTTTTTGTCTACGTTAGTGCCTTTTCATTATACCCATTTGATTTCATTAGTTTACTGCAATTTTTCCTATTTCAATTTCCAAATTTAAATTGATTTGTACTTTATTTCTTTTGCAATTTATTTTAGCAATTCAATCCCTGTGGAGACGATACTCAACTCACAATCTATATTACTTGTGCGATTACGTACACTTGCGTAGACTTATATACATTAATTAATCACGAACATAGGTTCAAAAAAAGAGCTTCTGTCTTTCCCTGGAATAGCAACCACTGAACTGCCGCTCTTCACACACAAACACTCTCCATAACCTTTTCTCCTCCCACCTCTCTTCGTATAATTGTTGCCTTCCCAATTTTCCTACTTCCTTTTACTCGCTGTGTGCTGTGTCTATCAAATGGTGTCTTCTGAACCGAACATCCAAGTACGTAACTGATATTATTGTTTTTTTGGCCAATTTTATTTTTGTTCTAGTTCATGGTGTTGCGGTTGTGTCGTGTGTTCGATCCACGCTTGCCACACCAGAACATCTGACAAACAAAGCTGAATCATGATGACTAGAGTGAAAGCCAAGCAAAGTAATCACCGTAGAAAACTTCTCAAACCAGGCTCGTGATGCTTGTTTAAGACCATAAAGAGCTTTTCTAAGTCGACAAACTTCATCAGGTTGATTAGAAACACCAGGAGGAGGTACAATGTAAACTTTTTTATGAAGATCACCATTTAGAAAGGCATTTTTTATATCCATCTGAGATATGTGCGATTGACGAATAGAGGTAACTGCAATGAGAGTGCGAACCATGGTCATTTTTGCAACTGGGATGAAAGTCTCCTCATAGTCCATACTATACTCCTGAGAGTAACCTTTAGCAATAAGTCGGGCTCTGTATCTTTCAATTGAGCCATCAAACTTCGTTTTGATTTTATAGACCCAACGAGATCCAATTGGTCTTTTACCTGGTGGCAAAGGTACCAAGTCCCATGTATGTGTCTGATACAAAGTAGTAAGTTCCTTAGCCATAGCATCCTGCCAAAGTGGATCACAAACAGCCTCTATATAGGACAATGGCTCAGAGAGACGATGAATAGAAGCTAAAAAGGAAGTGAAAGAGCTAGAATAACTAGAGTAAGTAAAATCTGGTAGCATTGTAGACTTACGAGAATGCATAGAGTGACGAAGGGGAGGAGGAGGAGGAGGAGGAGGAGTCGCAGTCTCAGGAGGTGATTGGTCAACTGTAGCAGGAGAGGGAGCAAAATGGCAAGAAAGGGAAAATTGTTTGGACCAGATTTTCTGACTTATATGCTAGAGGCTGAACCTTAAATTTATAAAGAAGTTGTAAGCTCCACCGAGGGTCCTTTAGAGAAAGAAGTCATAAATAGTGAAATTGATTCCGTCATGCAAAATCATACTTGGGAGTTAGTGGATCTTCCTCCAGGAAGTAAACCATTAGGTTCTAAGTGGATTTTCAAATGGAAAATAAAGGCAGATGGAACAATTAATAAGTATAGGGCCAGACTTGTAATAAAATAATATAGACAATAAGAATGCCTTGATTATTTTCACACATATTCTCCCGTGGCGAGAATAACCTCTATAAGAATGATTTTGGCGATTGCCGCATTGCGAAATCTTGAAGTCCATCAGATGGATGTAACGACAGCCTTTCTTAATGGAGATCTTGAAGAAGAAATTTATATGGAACAACCCGAGGGTTGTATAGCTCCAGGACAATAAAAGAAAGTCTGCAAACTAGTGAAGTCCTTGTACGGACTTAAGCACGCCCCAAAACAATGGCACGAGAAATTTGATAGTGTCATGATGACAAATAGGCTCAAAATCAATGAGTGTGACAAGCATGTTTATGTTAAGAATACAGAAGACGGATATGTCATACTCAGTCTATATGTAGATGACATGCTAATCACAGGTAGCAATGATCGGATGATCAAATCTACCAAAGATATGTTGAATTCAAGATTTGACATGAAAGATATTGGACTGGCTGATGTAATATTGGGAATTAAAATCATAAAGTCACCTAATGGTCTTCTATTGAGTCAGTCACACTATGTGGACAAGATACTTGATAAATTTAATAAAGATGACTCTGGTTTGGCCAAAACTCCAATTGATTTAAATCAACATTTGTCCAAGAATAGGGGAGAAAGTATATCTCAAGTGGAGTATGCTAGAGTGGTAGGGAGTCTAATGTATTTAATGAATTGTACGAGACCAGACATTGCTTTCGCTGTGAGTAGTTTGAGCAGGTTCACGAGTAATCTAGGGGCTAACCACTGGAAAGCAATCGTTAGAGTACTCAGGGACTTACGATATACTTGTGACTATGGGCTGCATTATACTAGATTTCCTACTGTTTTAGAAGGATATTCAAATGCAAGCTAGATATCTGATATACAGAATTCTAAGGCCACCAGTGGATATGTGTTTACTCTAGGAGGTGCAGCAGTATCATGTAAATCTTCGAAGCAGATGGTAATAACCACATCCACGATGGAATATGAATTTGTAGCTTTTGATAAAAGCGGTGAAGAGGCTGAATGGCTACGACAGTTCTTAGAAGATCCAGAATGGTTGAAACATGTGCCTACAATATGCATACATAGTGATAGTTAATCTGCTATTGGTAGGGCACAGAATGTCAGGCATGACGGTAAGTCAAGACATATTCGTCGTCGACATAATACCTTTACACAATAATCTAAATTGGAGTCATAACAATTGACTATGTAAAGTCAAAAGAAACTATTACAGATCCGTTAACCAAGGGGTTGAATAAAGATCAAGTTGACAAATCATCAAGGGGAATGAGACTTAAGCCCATGATATAATAGGTCAAAATAGTGGAAACCCAACCTAGTTGACTGGAGATCCCAATTATCTAGGTTCAATGGGATAACTAAACTATATAGACCGAGTAGAATCACTGTGGGGGTTACCCTCCAGCCTATTCGTGTGATGAAAACAGTGATACCCGTACGAGATAGGTTAAGCTATGCTTTTAATAATTCTTAAGCTTCGAGAATCGGAGCGAAGTAACGCGGGATACTCTTGATTAAGAAATCATCTATGTGAGAGAGAAGTGGGGGCCGCTTCAAAGGTGAATTACTAGGGCTCAATTCTTTAAAAAACTCTTGTAGAACCAGGACGATGTCCATGGTCAAAATGGACATAACCATGAGAACCGAAACTGTGTCAAGAAAATATATGTGTGAGGTATATTATCGTTTACACAAACAATAGAACAGTTGAAGGAGATCGCGTCTACTGATCAGCCAGTAAAGTAAATGTACTTTCACAAGGGAATGTTCAAGGGTTAACGCCTATCTATCCTATGCAGATACTTGTAACAACCCAAAATTTTGATGAACTTGTGATTTCCTTAGATAAAAAGGAAAATCTAAGTCTAAATCATGTATGTCAACGTGAAGCTCATGATCTGATTTGATTATCAGAGCATGTTTGAGTTCTTATAAGTATTATGTGACTCAATGATAATTTATTAAGTCAAGGATTAGGCTTTATGGTGAAAAAGGAAGAACCATTAATTATGATTTTTGTTCAGGCCAATGAATTATCAGGATAATTTATGATTTGAATAAGGCGGTACTACAGTATAGTAAGAAGTATTGAAATTATACTATGGCCGACCTGTTGGAAAAATCGGATCCGATATCAGAGTTACGGCGCAGTGGAAGTTTTCAAATTTTTATGCCGATTCGGAAAAGAAGCTCATGATGCATATAACAATAAATTAAATTCATGATCAAGCGTACCTTATTTCTTGGATTCCGGAATTGCTAGAGTGATTGATCAACGTGTCTTCTCTTTTATTCTCAGAGTTCCACATCTCAGAGTGTGTGTGGGCACACGTTCTATGAATTCAAGCAACCGGTAATGCTTTCCGAAGTCTAGATCTTTCCTTCTCAATTCCGATGTTCCTCGTTGAGAATATGATCCAACTTCTTTCAACAAAACTGCAAAACAGGAACCGGTTAACCTCCTATGAAAATTATCACTCGGTTTAACCTTCCTCACAATTTTGATTCAATGGAATTTTCTCTCTTTTTCTTACTCAAGAGTATGGCCGAATTTTATGATGTGGAAGAAACCCAAATTATTTTTCCTCTCACTCCAAAAATGTTTTTCAAGAATTCCTAGCCTTTATATAGAAGTCCAATCATTTTCAAAATTTATCTCCTTTAAAAATAATTAATAATTATTTTTCTGGATAAATTTTGAATCAAAAGATCATACAACTTTAGGGCTAGATTCATTGAACCTAAAAACGTTTTCCCAAGAGGAAATCAATCCTCAAAAATTCGGCCACTTTGAGATAAATCTTGATTGGTGGTTCAAATTTTAAATCAAGAATCTAGACTAGTCAAAAGATCCTAGTCATATCTAGATTCAAATTTCTTTTAAACATTTTTGAATTTAAATAAGATTCACTTATTTGAATAAATATTTTCCACAAACATTATCCATATTAATTATTTTAAATCAATGGAATATTTCAAATTTTCTTTCCTCACAAAAACCGTGCACATCTTTTAAGGAAAGAAAAATCCATCAAATAATCTCCATTATTTAAATCAATTAATAATTTAATGTTAGGAATATATTTGAATAATTTGGAAACAAAATTTTCTTCCTCCATTCAATTAAAAAAACGTGCACCTATTTTAATTAGGAGAGAAAAATTTTGTTTTCCAAAATTATATAATTCAAACACAATCTTATTTCCAAAATTCAAATTAACCAATTACATGTCAATAAATCATTTGTCTACAAATTTTACATGTCCAAGCCTTTCTGGATTGCATGTTAGAGAGTACCATGTCTTAATAGACATTACTAAATTTCATTTAAATTTACCGATCTCATTAGAAACAAATCTCGAGACGCTATATGGAACTATATGAGCTAATAGAGGGACCCGATGGAAATGTGTAAAGAGACTCCTATAATTGTGAAAAATTAATCCCAGATTAATTATTCATCAATTATCAACTTCAATACTATTCCACTAAAAGTTTGAAGCTGAACTCCTGTTTACATACCGTATTACGAAAGCTTTCTAACGTAGCGCTTCTTCCATGATTTATTCATCGCTTGCTTAATCCCCATATGTTATCCATGATTGAATTAAGGACTTTTTCTATTTTACCTTTTCAATCATTTTAACTTAAAGTTCCATTATTCTCTATTGAAAGAATCACCAATTATAAAACCATACAATTGGTAAACCACCAGAGAACACAAAGTAAACTGATGGCCAAGATCTTG
Source organism: Ficus erecta (assembly GCA_008635985.1). NCBI lineage: Eukaryota > Viridiplantae > Streptophyta > Magnoliopsida > Rosales > Moraceae > Ficus > Ficus erecta. The sequence goes on along the minus strand of BKCH01001895.1, from coordinate 26,245 downwards.
TTATACTATCTTTCAATCCCCGAATAATGCCTTTAAGTAGATAACCTTTACAATATCTATGGATTCCGTATCTATGAATCTTGATTTCTCCATCCATAAGTCATGCACCCAAAACACAAGTATATTGACCATGAATTAACAGTGTCTCACCTGTAGTGCATTAAAGTACATAAGTCATGGATACGAACTCAAGTAATCATTTCAGGATTAAGATTAATGCAGGATGATAATCAAAGTGTCATTGATTCTTATAAACGGAATTATTAAATCAAATCAATTAACACTTTAGGTCCAGTCCAATGTCATACCTCAATACTGGTATACATTAAAGTTTCTACTCGGAACCTATCCGATGGTCAAGACAAACCATCCCTCCAAGGAAGTAGACAACCTTTACAATCTTATCATGAATAAGATCCCCAAATCTTATTCCATCGATTGCGGACTTTTTATTTAGACTATTATCAAATTACCACGTCTTCTATGTATACCCCGTATACATATGGTAATCCGATATATTACCAACAGCCAAGGAGTATTTTATATTTGCTCAAAATAACCATACAATCAACAAATGAAAGTAAATAGGACACAACTTATTAAACATGAATAATCTCCTCTTATTAATATCAAAATGTCATATTTACAGAAAATCCCTAATATTGATTTTCTATCCTTAGGGCACATTTAGATCCCAACAATCTCCCACTTGCCCTAAGCGAGTAAATGTGACATATTACGCATCCCCATGCCTTCAACGTGTTCTTCAAATCTTCTGGCCACCAAAGTCTTCGTGAACGGGTCAGCAAGATTGTCCTCTGATGCGATTTTGCAAACCGTCACATTTCCACTCTCAACAAAGCCTCTGATGATGTGATATTTTCTGTCAATGTGCTTACTCCTCTTATGATGCCTAGGATCCTTGGTATTAGCTACTGCTGCACTGTTGTCACAGTAGAGCACCATAGCTTTATCCATACTAGGAACGACCTCAAGGTCACCATGGAACCTACGGAGCCATACTGCTTCCTTTGATGCCTCGCTGGCTGCCACATACTCGGCTTCCATGGTCGAGTCAGCAATACAAGATTGCTTAATACTCCTCCACACAAAGGCACCACCTCCAAGGGTAAAAACAGATCTTGAAGTCGATTTCCTTGAATCCTGATCTGATTGAAAATCAAAATCTGTGTATTCTCTAAGAACAAGGTCCTGACCGGAATACACTAGCATATAGTCTCTCGTTCTCCGTAGATACTTAAGTATATGCTTGACCGCAACCCAATGGTTCGGTCCCGGATTCGATTGATATCGACTTACCATACCAACCGCAAAACAAATGTCAGGCCTAGTGCATAACATAGCGTACATAAGACTACCTACCGCTGATGCATAAGGTACATTTTTCATACGCTCCTTTTCTTCCGATGTCTTGGGACAGTCATCTCTAGAAAGCTTGATTCCAATCCTGAAAGGTTATGCACCTTTCTTGGAATCTTTCATAGAAAACTTCTCAAGTACTTTATCAATGTATGAAGCTTGAGAGAGTGCTATCGTTTTGTTCTTTCTATCTCTAAAGAGTTGAATACCAAGAATATAACTATCCTCTCCTAAGTCTTTCATGTCAAACTGTTTGGCTAACCAAACTTTCACAGATGATAATGTTGCCATATCGTTTCCGATAAGCAATATATCATCCACATAAACTATAAGGAAAACCATTTTCTCATTCTTGATACATTTATAAACACATGGTTCATCAATGTTTTGTTTGAATCCATAGGTTTTGATCGCTTGATCAAACCTAATATTTCAAGAACGAGATGCTTGCTTTAATCCATAAATGGATTTAAGCAACTTGCATACCTTATCTTCTTGGCCTTTTGCCTTGAACCCGTCTGGTTGTATCATATAGATATCTTCTTCAAGAGAGCCATTCTAGAAAGCTGTCTTGATATCCATTTGCCAGATCTCATAATCAAGAGCAGCCGCAATGGATAAAAGAATACGGATTGACTTGAGCATTGCTACAGGCGATAAGGTTTCATCATAGTCGATTCCTTCTTTCTACGTATAGCCCTTCGCTACAAGTCTTGCCTTGAAAGTTTCCACTTTCCCATCCACACCTCTCTTTCTCTTGTATACCCACTTACACCCAATCGGTTTTATGCCTTGGGATAAGTCTACAAGTTTCCAGCCGTTGGAATCCATAGATTCCATCTCGGTGTTCATAGCCTTTTGCCAAAGAATATAATCAACATCCTCCATAGCTTCCTTGTACGTAGCCGGATCATCAACATGTTCTATGGATTCTACTTCAAAAACTTCACCATTGAACATGTACCTTTCAGGTTCCCTGATAATCCTCCCACTACGACAAAGCTCCCGTGGTTGTTGATTCTTTAATGGTTTTTCCACAGGGTTTTCTGTGACTTTAGGAATATCCAAACCTGAAGTCATCTCCTCAAGCACTACTTTGCTACGAGGTTTAAAGTCTTCCATGTAACTTTCCTCTAGGAATGTTGTATGTGTAGAAACGAAGACTTTATTTTGCTTCGGATTATAGAATAGACCACCTTTTGTCCCTTTTGGATAGCCAACAAACAAGCACACTTCTGATCGTGGCTCCAACTTCTTCGCTTCCTTATCCAGGACGTGTGCCGGACAACCCCAAATTCGAATATGATTCAAATTAAAATTAGGTTTCTTACTCGTCCATAACTCGTAAGGAGTTTTAGGAACCGATTTGAAGGGAACGTTATTCAGAAGATAGCATGCAGTTTGTATGGCGTGCCCCCAAAATGACAAAGGTAATGTAGAGTAACTCATCATAGACCGGACCATATCCAATAGGGTCCTATTCCTTCTCTTAGCTACACCATTCTGTTAAGGAGTACCAGGTGCAGTCAACTGGGATTGTATCCCATTCTCTATCAAATATCCTAAGAACTCATCCGATAGGTATTCCCCATCTCGATCCGATCGAAGTGTTTTAATGGACTTGCCTAATTGTTTTCTCCGCTTCAGCCCGGAAATCTTTGAACTTGTCAAAGGCTTCGCTTTTGCGGGTCATCAAATAGATATATCCATACCTTGAGTAATCATCAATAAAAATGATATAATACTCATACCCACCACGTGCTTCTATGTTCATGGGACCACAAACATCCGCATGAACAAGTTCTAAAAGTTCCTCGGCACGACCATCCTTGGCAGCAAAGTGCCGTTTAGTCATCTTGCCCTCCAAACAGGATTCGCATTGTGGCCAAGGTTCAACCTCATACAAGTCAAGGCATTCCTCCTTTACCATCCTTTGAATTCTGTTAAGGCTTATGTGACCAAGTCGTAAATGCCAAAGATATGATTTGTTAGAGTGAGAAGACTTATGTCTTTTAGAGTTTTTTTCCAATTCTGTATCAAGCAGTGAGTGCATCTTAGGTTTGATAAAATAAAGATTTCCATGCATCCATCCATTACAGATAAGAGAATTGTTTTTCCTAATAACAACTTTAGTATTAAAAGAAACTGAATAAGAATCTTTAATTAAACAAGATACCGAAATTAGGTTCCTCTTGAAACTAGGAACATAAAAACAATGTCTCAAAACAATAAACCTAAATTCATCAAAATAAAGATGCACTTCTCCCACTGCTTCAGCTCGCACCAATGTCCCATCACCGGTTCTTAACGTGAAGTTCTCCTCATGCAAACTTCTCGTTACCTTGAACCCCTGCAGAGAAATACAAACATGGTTAGTAGCTCCAGAATCTATAACCCAATTGTCCTTAGATTCTTCCACTAAACAACCCTCAAGATACAAGATATCGAAATTACCTTTTTGCTTTTGCATAGACAGATATTCTCGGCAATCCTTCTTGCAATGTCATTTCTTCCCACAGTGAAAGCACTTAGCCTTTTTGGGATCCACCTTTCGCTTCTTAGTCTTGGTAGACTTCTTAGAAGCAGGTGCATTCACCACAGGCTTATTCCCCTTGTTCTTCCCCTTTTCCTTCTTCCTTTTGCGATTAGGAGCAGGCGAACTAGGTTCAGCCACATTTGCCTCAGCCTTAGATCCAGAACCCTTAAAAATGTTCTCAAAGGTTTGCAACTCTTTCATCAATTCCGTTAAAGACATCTCCTTCCAGTTAAGGTTGTAGGATGCCTGAAACAAATCGAAATCGTTGGATAAGGTTTGGAAAACCATGACCAATTGAGTTGCAGCATCGATCTCAGCCCCATTTGCCTGAGCTTCAGACAAATAAGCCATGACTTTCATCATGTGCTCCTTGATGGGAGTTCCAACCTTCTGCCTGCAGTTCATGAGACCTTTGTTAGCATCGGTCTTAGCCTGGATAGTTTGTTCACCAAACATTTCCTCCAGGTTATCCATGATCTACCTAGCAGTTTGATGTTCCTCATGCTATTTCTGGAGCACGTTAGACATGCTCGCCCGAATATAGCACATGGCACTTAGGTTGGAATTGTCCCAGCGCTCAAGCGCTACAAAATCCCTATCAGGAGCATCGACCGCAGGCATTGGCGGTCGAGGTTGGGCTAGGACAAAACTGTGTTTCTCAACAGTTCATACTCCTGTTTCCAAATAGGGTGTAAGGTAAGAGTCATACACATTCTATCTTACCATAAATCATAATTGTTAAATGTTGGTATTCTAACCAACATCCATGAGTAGCCCTAGTTATATGTCCCCTATATCTTTTTATGATCACTCGATCGGTTACTTGCGGTAACCCTAGGGCACATGGCCCAACATATTTAAACAATACCTTGTTAGTTTACTTAGGGTAACCTTGGGTACTAAGCCCAATCTTACTTGAATAGTATTAGGTTACTACTCTTACTAAGGCCCAACTAATTACAACGTATTACCCCATTAGGTTACTATTGGTAACCATAGGGTACGGCCCAATTATTTATTTATTTGCTCTTTCTTGACAAACCTTTGTCAAGTTTTCTTTACAAATCTTTAAAAAACCGTAATTTTTAAGCAAAGACAGTTAAAAACTGTCAAGCTCTGAAAATAATCTTTGAAAACAATTTTTTAATTTCGGTTATCAGTGTATGTGCAGGAATTTCCTGCTTTTACACTGTTTTCTAAAAATCCTGTGCATGAATTTCCTTTACCTTGCACAGTTTTGGGAATCTGGTTTTACTTTAAAATCTGTTTGGAATTAGAAAAAGATTCCTTCATGAAAGTTGTAGATCTCAAATAATACTACAACTTTTATGTTTTGCTCAAAAACCAAATCTGCCTTTAACCGGTCCATTTTTCTTGTTGAATCTGCCTGGCCGTGTACACTGGGTCTGGCTGACAAGGCTCAGGTTTCTGTAAAAACAGAGACCATTAGAGTCTTATTTTTGAAAACCCTCAGCGCTGTCCCTTAGGGTTTTCCATTTTCTACAATTTTTCAGTTTTTTCTTCACATTCGGTCTCTAAGGGCCTCAAAATCCACTTTCTAGAGAGCTGCCCAGTTTTACTTGAAAACTGGCACTTTCGGTTTAGGTCAACTTTTACTTAAAATTATGCGCACACTACCTCAAATGGTCGCAACCGTGAGTCTATATCCAGCATGTAGCATATTTCGTAACGTTCCCATGATCATACATTCATTCTTAAAACTATGGGGACATATAACATACATATAGTAGGCATACTCAAAACCCACATAATCTTTAATACATATGATCATAACCATGCACCAAAACATAATTAGAGACCACCAAACCCTAATCAAGCACATACTAGTAAAACTAACTAGAGCATGAACATAATTGGTGAGCTTATGCTCTTACATCCAAGCCTAAAATTTTGCTCAAAACTCAATAAAAAGCATAGGGATTTGAGAGAATTACCCCTAGATCTTAGAGGTGAATTCTTAAGCTCGGATCCGAAATTTTTCTCTTGCTTTTCTTCACCAAAATCTGACCACTCTCTTTCTTTTTCTTCTTTGGCTCGGTTTCTAGGGAGGGAGGGAGAGTTGAAATTTTGGCAGAGTTTTGGGTTCAACCAAGTGCTCAAAAATGTGAACCAACTTCACATATATATAGGTGAAAAATATAATTTCTAAAATTGCATATTAGGGTTTAAGAGTAAAATATTTGCTCATTACCACCCCCCCCCCATGTGGCCGGCCAAAAGGAAGCCTTGGTGGGCAAGTTACTTGCTCATCAAGTACTTGCTTACATCACCTTGCTGCATCACCTTGCTGACATCACCTTGCTGCATCACCTTGCTGACATCATCAAGGCAATTGCTTGCTCTCTAAGCCACAAGACAACCGGCCATTTTGTGTGGGAGCCAAGAAAAATCTTTCCAAGCTTATCTCTAGCTTAATTCCTTGTTCCAATGTAACCAAGCTTGTAACCAATCTTTGGCCTAGTTGGAGTCTTGGTTAGGAAATTTCATAATTCAATAATTACATACTTATCCATCATTACTTACTTTTCTTAAAATTACACTTTGGCCCCTATGGACAAAATATTTACACTTTAGTCTCTGAAGGTGGCCGACTATGGTGGAGCCACTTAACTTCCAAAAATCCATTAATATAATTATGCAGTCCATTTTCTTACTTACTTAAATAATATCAATTCTGTTTTTCACCAAAAACAGTATCGTCATACTGGACTGCAGTCCAGAATTCATCTGCGTAAAATTGGACTACGTATCGGATTTTTCTTAGGACTTATTTAGTCCATATTGCTCTAAATATTGTGCTTGATTTTTCTAGGGTGGTCTCATAGCTTATTCTTGCCCATTCGTCCGTAATGACGGTTTCCCGCAGTATAATTTCCATACTGTTGATTACACTGCAGTACCATCTTAGTCAAACCTAAAGTCAACCTGGTCAAACTTTGACCGTCATAAAATCATAAATTTCTATTTTGTCCTTTTTCTCAAAAGGCCTCATGCTTGACTTAAGCAAACTATTATTGAGTCTCGTAGCTAATTAAACGAGAACTCAAACATAAACTGATATTCAACTCAGATCATGAGCTTCATATCGACATACAAGATTCAGACTTGGATTTTCCTTTATCTAAGGGTTTTCATAACCCTTCTAGCCTCATACATAAATTACAACATGATCAATCACACTCTACATCTTCTTGAGTGTGTGATGACATATTACAAACATTTACTAGGCATTCATACATACCATACATACTCTAGAAATTGAAATCATAAACATACATATAACCATAAATCAAGACCATTAACCCTAGTCAAGCACAAATCTTGTAACGCCCCGGCCATCTACGTAGGGCCGACAACGTAAACGTGGGCCGTTACTTTACTTACTTAACTTACTTATTGATTCAAATACTTTAAACTTACTGAAAATTCCAAAGAAATTTTTTTTTTAACTTTATTTTAAACTAGACTTAGTCTCATACTTATACTCAAACATAAAACTTAACTTATCCTCATACATATTCATATGTACTCACTCGAGTACCAAGCTTTCATATTCATTGAAAGCTATTATATTCAAATTGTGAACCAGACCCGACCTAGTGCGGGTCGGTATGACACGAGGCAACTTGTTGTCATCATACTTGAAAACTTTTCCTTAACTTGTTCTTGAAAACGATTTCTTAAAAATAGTTTTCTTCTTGAAAATAATTCCTTGCCCATATTATCACTTTATTATAACATAGCATAACATGACACATTTTACAAATATATTTTACAAAACATAATTTACATAACATAATTTCAAAATCCGTGGCAGTGTCCATCCCACATTTCACAGTCTGTAGCACCAGTCTCCACAGCCTTGCATCAAGTATTGCTGGTAGGTTGCTAACCTATAGCATGAACGTAAGTAACGAGCTTATGCCCAGTAAGTACAACATTCTATCCGCAAAACATTTTTAGTGCAAGAATGCATGAACCGATTATGTTTTCTTATGAATCAATTATGCTTTCTTATATTAACTTGGTTATGTTTCTTTACATGTCATGCGTGCACGTACCGTGGAATATCGCTATGAAGTGACTGGAGGCGGCCAGACCAATCCAACTCAAACCATGAAACAAATCGTTTAACATGGAATGATTGGGGCAATCAATCCAATTCAACTCAAACCATAGACTAAACCATTTAAACCCGCCCTCATGACAAGTCGGTACACACAATGACCTTAGCTTGTCTTATCTTAACTGATGACTTAAAAACACGTTCTTACCATGTGGTTTAATATTAGTGAACATGCCTCGTGATGTCACTATTTCAAAACACATAACATAACATACTAACAAACTATAACATAGAACACCATAACATTAAACATCATAACGTAAACATCATAACGTAAACATCATAACATAAGCACCATAACATATTTAAATCATGCACATCAATACATGATTTCTTGAAAAACATGTCATGTTAAAACGTTTTGCCCATGCTGTAGGCGGAGTTGTACTTACCTGTTGTCCTATGCTTTTGGTTTATCATCCAAACATGGCACGACAACTGTTCCTACTCCTGTTTCCAAACAGGGTGTAAGATACGAGTCGTACACATTCTAACTTACCATAAATCATAATCATTAATTGTTGGTATCCTAACCAATATCTATGAGTAGCCCTAGTTATATGTCCCCTATGTCTTCTTATGATCACTCGATCGGTTACTTTCGGTAACCCTGGGGCACATGGCCCAACATATTTAAACAATACCTTGTTAATTTACTTAGGGTAACCTTGGGTACCAAGCCCAATCATACTTGAATAGTATTAGGTTACTAATCTTACTAAGGCCCAACTAATTTCAAAGTATTACCCTATTAGGTTACTATTTGTAACCATAGGGTACGGCCCAATTATTTATTTATTTGCTCTTTCTTGATAAACCTTTGTCAAGTTTTCGTTACAAATCTTTATAAAATCCGTATTTTCATAAAACCGTAATTTTTAAGCAAAGACAGTTAAAAACTGTCAAGCTCTGAAAACAATCCTTTAAAACAGTTTCTTAATTTAAGTATCAGTGCATGCACCGGGATTTCCTGTTTTTGCATTGTTTTCTGAAAATCCTGTGTAAGAATTTCTTGTTTCCTGCACAGTTTTGGGAATCTGATTTTACATTAAAATCTGTTTGGAATTATGAAAAGTATTCTTCATGCAAGTTGTAGATCTTGAAAAACCCTACAACTTTTGTTTTAAACTCAAAATCCAGTTTTGCCCATAACCTACTCTTTTTCCTTGTTGAACCCGCCTGGCCGTGCAATTGGGTCTGGGCAGACCAGGCTCAGATTTCCATAAAAACAGAGGCCTTTGGAGCCTTATTTTTAAAAACCGTCCATGTTGTTCCCTAGGATTTTCCCTTTTCTACAACATTGTAGCTTTAACTTTCTTCAAATTCAGCCTCTAAGAGCCTCAAATTTTCATTTCCAGATTACTGTCTAGTCTTGACCCGAGACTGGCAGTTTTTGTTTAACTTGGTTCTTACGTAAAATTACGCGCACACTAACTCAAACGGTTAAAACCGTGAGCCTACATCAAGCATGTAGCATCTTACTAACGTTTTCATTGTCATGCATTCAGTTTTCATCCATAAAATCATACATGCAAACCCATTTGGTAAATTTTACTAACTAGGGTTTTTAGGGTATTTCTCTAACCCTTCTTACCTTATACATCAATATCGCATAATCAAACACACCATACAACCTCTTGAGTGTGTGGGGACATATAACAAACATATTCTAGGCGTTCATACATCATCTAACATACATTAAACTACAAATCAAAACCACCAAACCTCTAATCAAGCACAAATCTAAGCTTTTACACATAAATCTGCAACTATGCATAAATCTTGAATCAAGCTAAAATAGAGAGCTAGAGGGTGAAGAGGATTACCTCAAGATCCAAGAAAATGGATCTACCCTTTGGTTGGTAAAATTTTCCTCCTTACTTCCTTCTACAAAAACCGACCCTCATATTTTTTTTTCTCTCTACTTTTTTTTTCGGTTTCTAGGGGAGGGAGAGAGTGAGGAGAGATTTTGGCATGGTTTTGGGGTGTTTTCTCATTTTTGTGAACAAAACGAGCTCCCCCCCCCCCCCCCCCCCCCCGCCCCCCCCCCCCCAATCACCTATTTATAGGTGATAAATAATTAAATTTTTGGATTTATTTTTAATCCAAAAATTACATAATATCCCTTAAAAGAAAAATATTTACCCATTAGTCCTTGAGAGCAAAATATTTGCCCATATACCCCCCTTAGGTGGCCGGTCATTTACTTGGAGAGCAAGGAAATTCTCTTGCTTACATCATCATGACATCATCATGCTTACATCAAGCTTACATCATCATGCTTACATCATCATTACTCACTTTTCTTAGAATCGCACTTTGGCCTCTAAGGATAAAATATTTACACTTTAGTCCCTGTGGGTGATCGGTTAGTGTGGAGCCACTTAGCTTCCAATTCTTGCATAATTATCCACTTGATTCCGAAAATCCATTAATATAATTATGCAGTCCATTTCCTTATTAATTTAGATAATTTCAATACTGTTTTTCACTAAAAACAGTATTGTCATACTGGACTACAGTCCAGAATTCATCTACGTAAAATTGGACTGCGTATAGGATTTTCTTAGGACTTGAAACTATTTAGTCCATATTGCCCTAATTATTGTGCTTGATTTTTCTAGGGTGGTCTCATAGCTTATTCTTGCTCATTTGTCCGTAATGACGGTTTTTCGCAGTATAATTTTCATACTGTTGATCACATTGCAGTACCATCTCAATCAAATCTAAAGTCAACCTAGTCAAACTTTGACCATTATAAAATCATAAATTCCTATTTTGTCCTTTTTCTCAAAAGGCCTCATGCTTGACTTAAGCAAATTATTATTGAGTCTCGTAGCTAATTAAACGAGAACTCAAACATATACTGATATTCAACTCAGATCATGAGCTTCTTATCGACATACAAGATTCAGACTTGGATTTTCTTTTACTCTAAGGAAATCATAAGTTCATCAAAATTTCGGGTTCTTACATTCTATTATCCTTAAAAAAAAATTTCGTCCTCGAAAATTCAGATACTTCTAGGTGGCTTTTCTTAAAATCCACCACAAATCCATAATGGCTTGTTCATGTTCCCATTTTAATACTTTAATGGGATCATGTCTCTTATATAGAACCATAATCTTACTTTCATATCTTATCATCATACTTTCATATCTTCATACATACTTTCATACATTCTTACTTCATATTATCTTACTTTCATACATTCTAACTTTCTTACTTTCATACTGCATACTTTCTTACTTTCACACTGCATACTTTCTTACTTTCTTACATACTATCATAATTTCCCTTCATATTGCATCACAAGAACTATTTACGTAAAAAACTGAGCAAGTATATCATATAACTTGCCATATTTGAAAAATATATCATATCATATAACTTTTTCATACTTGAAAAGTATATCATATTATATAACTTTCCACACTTGGAATGCATATCGTATCATATATTTTGGTCACTTTTTTTTTTAGAATAACTTCTTTCTTGAACCTTGATCTTATGCTATTAGAACCCTTTATTTTTCATAATGGCCCCTTTCTTGGAACTCGTCCCTTACTTGGAACTCGTCCCTCAAGGATTCGGCCTATGGCCCCTATCTTGGAACTCGCTTCCTTAAGGATTTGGCCTATGGCTTATATCTTGGAACCTTTACTTTTCATGACAGCCCCTATCTTGGAATTTCCTCCTCAAGGATTCGGCCGTCTTACATAAAATGAGGGGGTTCTATTAAGCATGGGATCAAGATTTAAACATCTATTATAAAAATATTTTCTTTGAATCTTTTCAAAGTCAATAATGGAGAAAACATAATATCGTTCAAGTGATACAATAGAAGGTATACTTATATCGTGTCAACTAGCTGCTTGCTAGATGGTAGAAGCTTCCCTCATTGCTTCTAACATTTCCTTCATAGCACAGAATTGTAATCCTTAGGAATGTTTAAAACTTCCCATTATTACATAATTTCCATTACTAAGGGATCATATCCTCAATTTCATCGTCGAACTTATAGTCATCATTGTAATCTACTAAATTCTTGTTGGCCACATCCAACTTATTGTTTGCGCATTGCCTTGATATTATCACCGAGTCAAGGCATTACCAAACATTTTTTCCATGTCTAATATTACTCTTACGGGAGCATAAGTTTCACAATCATGAAACTTAAATTCTATAGCATCAATCTTATTTCCTAGAATGAAAAATTCATGATTATCACCCTACTACGGTAAGGCGATAGGCTATCTGATCTCGAGGCCTATTCATTTCTTATTGCTTCTCTAGCAATTATCATTACAACTTAATCACTACAGTTGCAAGATCAAGTTCTTGCGGAAATTGGTTCGGTGATACATGCGACGAACCATCTTCTAGTTTCTAATTCTAATTCTCGATATGTCTAACACCCATTCATTCATTCATATCTTAGCATATCATATCATAGAAACGTCATAACTTATCAAATCATACTAGAGATTCATCACGATCTCATCATATCATATCGTAAGCTCAGCTTATCCACCACGCTTTCGCTGCGCAACTCTGATCTACTGGCAATAATAGCCCATAGACTCGTTTGGATAAACGCGCCAAGCTGCAACATAACTGACGTATTGTCTCCATATCGTGCAGCCACACAGCTAATGCAGCCGTTTCCTGAATTCCATCGAAGATGCGTGACTTCATTCCTTAGAATGCCAACAAAGCCTCGCGGTCCTCTTCGATCATACCCAAGTTTGACACCAGGTTCATGTCTTTACTATTATAATACTATAACCACACATAGTTACTATACCTAAAATAGAGTAAGAAAACAAACTTACAAAACTGTGGCAGTGACAGTGGCGGCAGAACTGTGAAACTGGATGGCAGGACACCTACTCTGATACCATCTCTGCAACGCCCCGGCCATCTACGTAAGGCCGACTACGTAAACGTGGGCCGTTACTTTACTTACTTAACTTACTTATTGATTCAAATACTTTAAACTTACTGAAAATTCCAAAGAATTTTTTTTTTTAACTTTATTTTAAACTAGACTTAGTCTCATACTTATACACAAACATAAAACTTAACTTATCCTCATACATATTCATATGTACTCACTCGAGTACCAAGCTTTCATATTCATTGAAAGCTATCATATTCAAATCGTGAACCAGACCCGACCTAGTGCGGGTCGGTACGATACGAGGCAACTTGTTGCCATCATACTTGAAAATTTTTCCTTTACATGTTCTTGAAAACGATTTCTTAAAAATAGTTTTCTTCTTGAAAATAATTCCTTGCCTATATTATCACTTTATTATAACATAGCATAACATAACACATTTTACAAATATATTTTACAAAACATAATTTACATAACATAATTTCAAAATCCGTGGCGGTGTCCATCCCACATTTCACAGTCTGTAGCACCAGCCTCCACAGCCTTACATCAAGTATTGCCGGTAGGTTGCTAACCTACAGCATGAACGTAAGTAATGAGCTTATGCCCAGTAAGTACAACATTCTATCCGCAAAACATTTTTACTGCAAGAATGCATGAACCGATTATGTTTTCTTATGAATCAATTATGCTTTCTTATATTAACTTGGTTATGTTCCTTTACATGTCATGCGAGCACGTACCGTGGAATATCGCTATGGAGTGGCTGGAGGCAGCCAGTCCAATCCAACTTAAACCATGAAACAAACCATTTAACATGGAGTGATTGGGGCAGCCAATCCAATTCAACTCAAACCATAGACTAAACCATTTAAAACCCGCCCTCATGGCAAGTCGGTACACACAATGACCTTAGCTTGTCTTATCTTAACTAATGACTTAAAAACACGTTCTTACCATGTGGTTTAATATTAGTGAACATGCCTCGTGATGTCACTATTTCAAAACACATAACATAACATACTAACAAACTATAACATAAAACACCATAACATAAAATATCATAACATAAACATCATAACGTAAACATTATAACATAAACATCATAACCTAAACATCATAACATAAGCACCATAACATATTTAAATCATGTACATCAATACATGATTTCTTGAAAAACATGTCATGTAAAAGCGTTTTGCCCATGCTGTAGGCAGAGTTGTACTTACCTATTGTCCTATGCTCTTGGTTTATCATCCAAACATGGCACGACAACTGTTCCTACTCCTGTTTCCAAACAGGGTGTAAGATACGAGTCATACACATTCTAACTTACCATAAATCATAATCATTAATTGTTGGTATCCTAACCAACATCTATGAGTAGCCCTAGTTATATGTCCCCTATATCTTCTTATGATCACTCGATCGGTTACTTTCGGTAACCCTAGGGCACATGGCCCAACATATTTAAACAATACCTTGTTAGTTTACTTAGGGTAACCTTGGGTACTAAGCCCAATCATACTTGAATAGTATTAGGTTACTAATCTTACTAAGGCCCAACTAATTTCAAAGTATTACCCTATTAGGTTACTATTGGTAACCATAGGGTACGGCCCAATTATTTATTTATTTGCTCTTTCTTGACAAACCTTTGTCAAGTTTTCATTACAAATCTTTATAAAAATCGTATTTTCATAAAACCGTAACTTTTAAGCAAAGACAGTTAAAAACTATCAAGCTCTGAAAACAATCCTTTAAAACAGTTTCTTAATTTAAGTATCAGTGCATGTGCAGGGATTTCCTGTTTTTGCACTGTTTTCTGAAAATCCTGTGCAGGAATTTCTTGTTTCCTGCACAGTTTTGGGAATCTGATTTTACTTTAAAATCTGTTTGGAATTATAAAAAGAATTCTTCATGAAAGTTGTAGATCTTGAAAAAACTCTACAACTTTTGTTTGAAACTCAAAATCCAGTTTTGCCCATAACCTACTCTTTTTCCTTGTTGAACCCGCCTGGCCGTGCAATTGGGTCTGGGCAGACCAGGTTCGGATTTCCATAAAAACAGAAACCTTTGAAGCCTTATTTTTAAAAACCGTCCATGCTGTCCCCTAGTATTTTCTATTTTCTACAACTTTGTAGTTTTAACTTTCTTCAAATTCGGCCTCTAAGGGCCTCAAATTTCCATTTCCAGATTGCTGCCCAGTCTTGACCCGAGACTGACAGTTTTTGTTTAACTTGGTTCTTACGTAAAATTACGCGCACAGTACCTCAAACGGTTAAAACTGTGAGCCTACATCAAGCATGCATCATCTTACTAATGTTTTCATTGCCATGCATTCACTTTTCATCCACAAAATCATACATGCAAACCGATTTGGTAAATTTTACCAACTAGGGTAGGGTATTTCTCTAACCCTTCTTACCTTATACATCAATATCACATAATCAAACACACCATACAACCTCTTGAGTGTGTGGGGACATATAACAAACATATTCTAGGCGTTCATACATCACCTAACATACATTAAACTACAAATCAAAACCACCAAACCTCTAATCAAGCACAAATCTAAGCTTTTACACATAAATCTTCAACTATGCATAAATCTTGAATCAAGCTAAAATAGAGAGCTAGAGGGTGAAGAGGATTACCTCAAGATCCAAGAAAATGGATCTACCCTTTGATTGGGAAAATTTTCCTCCTTGCTTCCTTTCTACAAAAACCGACCCTCACATTTTTTTTCTCTCTACTTTTTTTTTCGGTTTCTAGGGGAGGGAGAGAGTGAAGAGCGATTTTGGCATGGTTTTAGGGTGTTTTCTCTCATTTTTGTGAACAAAATAAGCCCCCCCCCCCCCCCCCCCCCCCCCCTCAATCAACCTATTTATAGGTGATAAATAATTAAATTTTTGGATTTATTTTAATCCAAAAATTGCATAATAGCTCTTAAGAGAAAAATATTTGCCCATTAGTCCTTGAGAGCAAAATATTTGCCCATATACCCCCCTTAGGTGGCCGGCCATTTACTTGGAGAGCAAGGAAATTCTCTTACTTACATCATCATGACATCATCATGCTTACATCATCATGCTTGCATTATGCTTACATAATGCTTACATCATCATTGCTCACTTTTCTTAGAATCGCACTTTGGCCCCTAAGGATAAAATATTTACACTTTAGTCCCTGTGAGTGATCGGCTAGTGTGGAGCCACTTAGCTTCCAATTCTTGCATAATTATCCACTTGATTCCAAAAATCCATTAATATAATTATGCAGTCCATTTCCTTACTAATTTAGATAATTTCAATACTGTTTTTCACTAAAAACAGTATTGTCATGCTGGACTACAGTCCAGAATTCATCTACGTAAAATTGGACTGCGTTTAGGATTTTCTTAGGACTTGAAACTATTTAGTCCATATTACCCTAAATATTGTGCTTAATTTTTCTAGGGTGGTCTCATAGCTTATTCTTGCTCATTTGTCTGTAATGACGGTTTTTCGCAGTATAATTTCCGTAATGTTGATCACATTGCAGTACCATCTCAGTCAAATCTAAAGTCAACCTGGTCAAACTTTGACCGTCATAAAATCATAAATTCCTATTTTGTCGTTTTTCTCAAAAGGCCTCATGCTTGACTTAAGCAAACTATTATTGAGTCTCGTAGCTAATTAAACGAGAACTCAAACATATACTGATATTCAACTCAGATCATGAGCTTCTTATCGACATATAAGATTCAGACTTGGATTTTCCTTTACTCTAAGGAAATCATAAGTTCATCAAAATTCGAATTCTTACAAATCTAGGCTAATGCAATGAGCTTATGCTCTTACATACCCACATAAAATACACATAAAGCTTGAACCAAAATTTAATTGGATACCTTAAAGGTTTGTAGAAGGATACCTTTAAGTTTGGAATTTGGTTCTAGACCTTGAATCAAGCTTTTCCTTCTTGCTTGGTTTCTCCCTAAAATCCGACCACCACTTCCTCTCTCTCTCTCTCTCTTATTTATTTTTTTTTTCTTCTCTTTCTCTCTTTGGGGTTTCGGCTGCTAAAGGGGAAGAGGGTGACCTGAAATTTTGCAAGAGTTTTGATAAGGTCAAACAAAAATGCTCTAAAATCCACCCCCCCTCCCCATCACCTATTTATAGGTGAAAAATAAATTTATTTTTGGATTTATTTTTATTTCCAAAATTGCATATGAGTCCTTATGAACAAAATATTTGCCCAAATACCCATAGAGTGGCCGGCCATTGAAAGCCTTGGGGGTCAAGTTAGCTAATTCTTTCCCTAATTTTCTAAAATCCAATAAATCATGTATTTATCCATTGATGAGGTGTCCCCCCCTTTTGAGCATTGTTTGGCTTTCCTCTTTGAATGCAGTCCATTTTCATACTAACACAGATATTACAAATACTGTTTTTACTAATAACAATACTGTCTTACTGAACTATAGTCCAGAATTTATCTGCGTTTTATTGGACTGTATAAAAACTTTTCTTATAACTTAAAGCTACTTAGCCCTTATTGTTCTAAATAACGTGCTTGATTTTTCTATAGTGGTCTTGAACCTTATTCTTACTATTTTATCTATGATGACGATTTTTCGCAGTATAATTCATATACTGCTTGCTATATTGCAGTACCGTTATATCCATATCTTTGACTTTTCTTAGTTAAACTTTGACCAACATAAAATCATAAATTATATTCTACCTTTTTACTCAAAAGGTCTTATGCTTATTATTGAGTCTTATAAACTATAAGAACTCACACAAAAATATGATAAAAATCAGATCAAACATTTCATAAGTACTTACATAGTACATCTTAAATTCCTTCAAAAGGAAATCGTAATTTCATAAAATGTTGGCTATTACACCTAGTTTGATCAGGATAAAAAATGAAGTCATGGAAAGGAAAGAAACAATTTTGATGTGTCAGATGAGGGTATCCTTCATTTTAAGGGTAGGTTATGTGTGCCTAGTAATGAAGAACTCCAAAAGCATATTCTATCTGAGGCCCGCGACGCTCCATACTCCATCCATCCCGGAGCGACTAAGATGTATAATGACTTGAAGGAGCATCTTTGGTGGAACAAGATGAAGAATGACGTGGCTGAATTCGTGAGTAAATGCCTAACCTGTCAGAAAATTAAGGCAGAGCACAAGCGACTAGTTGGGAAACTACAACTTATTGAAGTTCCGGAGTGGAAATGGGAACAAATCACTATGGATTTTGTAGTCGAATTGCTGAAAACCAGTGAAGGTTATGACCCCATTTGTGTAATTGTAGACCGTTTGACTAAATCAGCATGTTTTATAGAAATTAAAATGACTTATTCTCTGGAAAAGTTGACAGAATTGTATGTATCCAATGTCGTTAAGCAACACAGCATTCCTTTATCAATCATTTCAGACCACGACAGCCATTTCATCTCCACTTTTTAGAAAAGTGTTCAGCGAGCGATGGGAACTGAGCTCAAATTTAGTACTGCTTTTCACCCTCAGACGGATGATCAATCCAAGCAAACCATTCAAACCTTAGAGGATATGCTTCGTGCTTGCGTTATGGACTTCAAAGGTGCATGGAATAAGAAGCTATCGTTGATTGAATTCTCCTACAACAATAGTTATCAGGCGACTATCGGGATGGCACCCTGGGAAGCACTCTATGGTAGGAAGTGCTGATCACCGGTACACTGGCATGAAACAAGGAGAAGCAATTGGAAACCACATATTTCATTTTCAAAACCACTAAAGTAGTCAAGAAAATACGACAACGAATGGAAGCAGCTCAATGTTGACAGAAGAGTTATGCCTACAAGTGAAGGAGGCCCCTTGAATTTCAAAAAGGAGACTTCGTTTTCTTGAAGGTAGCACCAATGAAGGGCGTGATGCGATTCGGAAAGAAGGGTAAGTTGAGCCCGAGGTACATAGGACCCTTCGAGATCACAAAACGCATTGGTAAGGTAGCTTATAGATTAGCATTACTGTCAGAGTTGTCAATAGTGCACAATGTCTTTCATGTCTCAATGCTGAAGAGATATGTCTCGGATATGTCTCACGTAATAGAGCATGAACCAATTCAAGCTCACAAGGATCTCACTTATGAAGAAAAGCCTATGCAAATTCTGGCTTGTGAAGAAAAGACTCTCAAAAACAAGACCATATCCCTTGTCAAGGTGTTATGGCGAAATCACAAGATCAAGGAAGCCACTTGGGAACGTGAAGACGAAATGAGAAAAAAAATATATGTTTTTGTTCTAATTTTTGAGCACGAAAATTTTGTAAGGAGGGCAGATTATGACGCCCTCGAAATTCATAAACTTGATTCATGAATTATTATCATGGATTTTCTTCATTAATATACTTCTAACGAATTATTTTGATGAATATCAAATTTCAAGATCATAAATGATTGTATATGTATTATCAGTATGAAGATAAATGTTATTATGTCGTATTAGGATGATAAATGTTAATTTTGGGAAAAACCCCTATTTTTTTAGTAGGTCAATTTAGTAGGTAAATAAACGGGATTTGGTCAATGTTAATTTTTTGGGAAAAACTAGGCTTTTTTTTTTCAAGAACCCCTTGCCTTTATATAATACTCCAATCATTTTTCAAAAATATCTCCTACTTGAAAAATAATTAATAATTATTTTTCTGGATAATCTTTTGAACCAAAGGATCATTCAAATTTTGGGCTAGGTTTTTTAAACCTTATGGACAGTTTTTTGCTAGGAGAAGGCTCAAAAAATTCATGCTCCACCTAATGTGGAGATTGATTGGTAGTTCAAATTTAAATCAAGAATCTAGACTAGTCAAAAAGTCCTAATCCTATCTAGATTCAAACTCTTTTTAAACCAATTGAATTTAAATAAGATTTTCTTATTTGAATTTAAATAAATATTTTCCACAAACATTATCCATATTTAATTAATTTAAATAAATGGAATATTTTAAATTTCCTTTCCGCCAAAAAAAAAAACGTTCACCATTCTTTAAGAAAATAAAATCTATCAAATAAGCTTCATTATTTAAATCAATTAATAATTTAGTGTTTGTAATATATTTAAACTATTTTGAAACAAAATCTTCTTCGCTCCATCCATTAAAAAACCGTGCACTACTAATTAGGAGAGAAAAATTTTGTTTTCAAAAATTAAATAATTCAAACACAATCTTATTTTCAAAATTCAATTAACCAAAATAATTATTTTATTTACAACCAATCATATGTTGACAAATCACATTATTTGTCTACATTAATTTCACACGTCCAATCCTTTTCCAGGACTGCATGTAAGAGAGTACCACGTCTAAATAGACAATTTTAAATTTCCAGTTTATTTACCGATCTCATTAGGAACAAATCCCGAGACGCGTCGTAGAACTATATGAGCTAGTAGAGAGTACCATGTAAGAGAGTACCACGTCTAAATAGACAATTTTAAATTTCCAGTTTATTTACCGATCTCATTAGGAACAAATCCCGAGACGCGTCGTAGAACTATATGAGCTAGTAGAGGGACCCGATGGAAATATGTAAAGTGGCTCCTATAATTGTGAAAAAATTAACCCCGGATTAATTATTCATCAATTATCAACTTCAGAACTATTCCACTAAAAGTCTGAAGCTGAACTCCCGTTTACATACCATATTATGAAAGCTCTCTAACACAGTGCTTCTTTCATGATTTATTCATCGCTTGCTTAATCTACATATGTTATCCATGATTGAATTAAGGACTTTTTCTGTTTTATCTTTTCAATCATTTTAACTTAAAGTTCCATTATTCTCCATTGAAAAACCCACCAATTGTAAAGCAAGACAATCGGTAAACCATCAGAGAACACAAAGTAAACCGATGGCCAAGATCTTGTTATATTATCTTTCAATTCCCGAATAAAGCCTTTAAGTAGATAACATGTACTATCGATAAAATAGCTATGGATTTCGTATCTACGAATCTTGATTTTTCCATCCATAAGTCATACACCCAAAACACAAGTATATTGACCATCAATTATCAGTGTCTCACCTATAGTTGATCAAAGTGCATAAGTCATGGATACGAACTCAAGTATTCATTTTAGAATTAAGATTAATGCAGGATAACAATCAAAGCGTCATTGATTCTTATAAACGGAATTATTAAACTCAAGTATTCATTTTCGTTTCTTTTCTTTTCCCTTTTAGATTTTATTTTTTAGTTAGGTTTTTTATTTTTTTTTATTTTTAATTTTTTGATTTGGAGATTTTATTGAACGTGTTTAATTGTTGATATTGTGAATTGTGTTAATTGTTTGTTGTTTTTCGAATTGTAGTGTATTTTCTTCATTTATTAATTATCATATATGAATTTGTAGAGTGAAAGTGTTGCGTGAAAAGGTTGAAATGTCAGTGGAAGAAGAAGACATAACGTTGGAGAAGGACATGAATTACAAAGATGTAGATGAGAAAATTGTCGAAAAGAAACATGATTACAACGAGATTCTAAGAGCACCCGAGCCTGGTATGAATTTTCCTTCATTGGATGCTCTTTTTAAGTACTGTAGGCAGTACGGAAGACAAGAAGGCTTTGACGTCAAAAGAAAGAAAAAAAAAAAAAGAAAAAAAGAACAAATCGTCTGTCCGTAGATGGAAAATTGAATTTAATCTCTTTGTCATGCTCAAAAGCAGGGAAGTCACGATGTACTAAGCAAAATTACCTTGCTCCGAACCCATTAACAAAAGTGGGGTGCAGTGCAAGGCTCGGGTTAATGGTACTGTTCTTGAAAGTGGAGAATGTAAAATCAACTCTCTGGTGATATTTGAGCATAAGCATGGGTTGAGCCCGCGGAAATCTTGATTTTTAATATGCAACAGATAGATAAGTGCAAGTGCCCAAGGAAGACTTGAATTGAATGATCGTGCAGGTACAAGTGTAGCAAAAAATTATTAGACTTTTGTTGTTGATGCTGGAGGTCATAACAAGGTACCGTTCTTAGAACAAGATTGTAGAAATTATATTGAAAAAGCTAGATGGTTACAACTTGGAGTTGGGGATGCTGAAGCAATTCATGACTATTTTGCGCGTTACTATCAAATGAAGGTATTGCGACTTTTATTTGGTTGTTTAACACATGGCTTGCATGTAGGTCTGGATGTGCTCCAAAGGCTATGATTACTGATCAAGATAGAGCAATGCAAAAAGCAATTGAGGTTGTTTTCCCCAACACTTTGACATCGTTTGTGCTTGGGGCATATAATGAAAAAGCTACCAATGAAGTCAGTATGAACAGATAAAAATAGCAATGCAAGGCTCTGTTTACAATTCTTTAGCTCAAGAAGAATTTGAAGAAAGTTGGAGGCAAATGATCGGACATTTTAAGCTTCATGGAAATGGTTGGTTGAGTAGTTTGTATGAAGAGCGACATCGTTGGGTCCCGGCTTTTGTCAAAGACACTTTTTGGGCTGGCATGTCAACCACACAACGGAGTGAAAGTATGAACTCATTTTTTGATGGCTACGTAAATTCAAAGAATTTAATTAGGCGTTACGCAAGAGTTAAAGTTGGATAAGATGATTGGAGTGGCAATGTTGAGGTGCAAAGATGTGATCGGTTGCAAAAAAAAAAATTGATAAAGCCATGGATACTGCTGTGACATCTGTTGAGAAATTCATGAAGCTATGGAATTTGTTAGATGATTTTTTTTGACAAAAAAATCATCTACATGAAGCAGATTGTGGTTCGGGCCAACCAAGTGATCCAAGCCCAAATGACATCGGTGATAAGGTTGGAATCCTCTCCCAAACTGGTAATGAAAGTAAAAGACTTCTTAGTCCTTTGTCTGTCCGAAAACATGGACTTGCACCAAAAAATAGGCAGATCTCCAAGGTTGAAAAGATAGCGTCCAAAAGGAAGAACAAAGTTGCAAAAGTAAACAAGAAAGTAAAGCAATTGGAGGCATGAATTTTGTGATAATTTATTATCATTTATTTTAGTTGACTTTGAATGATATGTAATTGGGACGCATTTGTCCAATTTATTTGTGGGGGGGGGGTCCCGGGATAGAGGAATGTGCAAGGAATGAAAAAATTTGTGTTGGGAGTATTTTCACCGTCTTACACCTTAAGTGATGCTACACAGAAAGATAGTTGCATGCAGGGCAATGTTCGACAACAATCCAACCAAATTGTTCCACCATTTAACTTGCAGTTGCAGATAGGACCAAGTTCAACATTCCAACTACCCTACTTGCAGCATTCACCATTCATTCCTTTTGCTTATCCTAACTCTCTGCATTGCTCCTCAAGGTAATGATGAAACATATCAAAAGGCTAGTTTGAGACTCTTCATTAGAATTTTCTTTTCACTCTATCAATTTCTTATTAGTTTTTTCTTTTTTCTTTTCTTATCTTTTTTTTTTTTTTTTTTTTTTTCTGTTTTTGCTTTTGTTATGTCCTATAATCATGTTTCTCTCCCACTCAATCTGCTAACTCTCAAAACTCACACTTTCATTTCCGCAACTTTAGTCATTAGAGGAAATTTCAGGTACATATTTATACAACTACTTTAGTTTCATGTTTACTTCTCTACATAGGATTTGTTGAAGATATCAGAACTTCAAACTGGACTCATTTTTTCTCTCTATCTTCTTCGTGACAGCGCATAATATTTTGATGAAGAAATTAGTAAAGTTCAGCTGCTTTGAAGAGGAAATTGTACATTTTGTACCAGTTTTTTTGGGTGCAGAATTTTGATGCTTTTTTTTTTTTTTTTGAAGGGGGGGGAGAAGAATGATGTAGTTGAACAATCGTATATACATTGATTGTGCTAATTGCATGAAGCATGTATTAAGGTTTTTTTTTTTTCTTTTTTTTTTTTTAAAGATTGTATGTATATATTAAGGTTCTCAGTTGAATGAAATACTTATTTACCTGACTCTATATTACCAAGTTTATTAGCCAAATATATATGTTTATTGTTATTTCAAATTTTATTTACGTATGATTTATGGGTCTTTATCAAAATATATATATATATATATATATATCTATGAAGCAAGCTTATTTTTTGTTGATATGAAAAGAAAAAAAGGTAACTTTTTTGAAAAGGAAAAGAACATTACCAAAAAAAAAAATAAAGAAAGGAAAAGATTGCGATAGAGAAACATTTTTATATATTTTATCAATAGACTTCTATTTAAGGTCATTCAAAATTAATCAAATGGATAAAAAATTTAAATGATCCATTAAAATATTAATATTTTTTAAGAAAAACAAACCAAATAAATAAATAAATAAATAAAATTACGAGACCCACTATCCAATAAGTGTAACGTGAAAGAGGTCATAACCCATGCAAAACCACTTGGATAAGAAAAAAGAAAAAAGAATAAAAAAATTGTGGGACCAATAACACATGGGAGGGGTGGGGTTACACTCTTTTCTTTTCTTACAAGTATCTGACCATTTGTCCAAAACGGATTTTTCTTTTTTCTTTTTTCTTTTTTCTTTTTTCTTTTTTTTTTACCCCGTCAATTACGCGCTTTTGCTCCTTTGCCGCTTCGCGCTCTGCTACTTCTGTGTACTTCACACTTTCTAGAGAGAGAAACCCAAACATCTAGAGAGAGAAACAAAGCAGAAGAAGAAGAAGACGCAGACGAAGAAAGTAGAAGAAGAAGAAGAAAAATTCTCCACCTGATTCTTCGATTACATTTCTCCGATCGAACAAGATCCGCCATTACAGAGCTTCAATTCAAGGTATTTCACCAACAGAATCACCGACACCTCGAATTTTTTTCCATTTCAATTTGGTGAAAAACATAGGGAAAAAAAAAACCTGATTTTCAACTTCTAGTTTTAGTTCGATTCTCTAACAATGGCGCCGAGCACGATCCGCAAGGCGATCGGTGCCGTGAAGGACCAGACGAGTATCAGCCTGGCGAAAGTCGCCGGCAACATCGCGCCGGACCTCGAGGTCCTCGTCGTGAAGGCCACGACCCACGACGAAGACCCCGCCGAGGAGAAGTACGTCCGGGAAATCGTTAACCTGACCTGCTACTCGCGCGGCTACGTGAGCGCCTGCGTCGCCGCCGTGTCGAAGCGTCTGGGGAAGACTCGCGATTGGATCGTGGCTCTCAAGGCCCTGATGCTCGTCCACCGGGTTTTGATTGAGGGCCACCCGTCCTTCGAGGAGGAGATCGTGTTCGCCACGAGGCGAGGGATGAGGATTTTGAACTTGTCCGATTTTCGCGACGAGGCGCATTCGAATTCGTGGGATCACGCCGGGTTCGTGAGGCTCTACGCGGCGTATCTTGATGAGAAGGTTGAGAGTTTCGTGTTCGAGAAGAAATCGAGAGGTGATCGCGAGAATGGCGAGCATAGGGATGAGTATGATTATGGGGCGAGGCCGGGGAGATCGAGGTCTTATGACGATTTGAACGATTCGGAGCAGAGAAGAGAGGCTGCTGTTGCAACTACTACGCCAATGAGGGAAATGAGGCCTGAAGTGGTCTTGGGAAAGCTGAATCGGTCGCTTCGGATTCTTGATCGGATTCTGGCTTGCAGGCCTGCAGGGGCGGCTAAAAGCAATAGGCTTGTGATTGTCGCGCTTTACCGGATTGTGAAGGAGAGTTTCAGGACTTATGTCGAAGTCTGTGAGGCGTTGAAGGTGTTGTTAGATAGGTTTACGGAGATGGAGTATGGGGATTGTGTTAAGGCTTTCAATGTTTATGTTGGCACGGCGAAGATGATCGATGAGCTTGCAGCGTTCTACGGTTGGTGTAAGGATATTGGGATTGGGAGGTCGTCTGAATTCCCGGAAGTGCAGAGAATAACTGATAAGCTTTTGGGGACGCTTGAGGGGTTCTTAAAGGAAATGGCCAATAGGCCGAAAAGTCCGGAGAGAAGTAGGGAAGATAAGGAGCCAGATAAGGAGGAGACAGTTCAGGATATGAATGAGATCAAGGCTCTACCTCCGCCGGAGAATTACACTCCGCCACCGCCGCCACCTGAAGTGGTAATCAAGCCACCACAGGCTCAACAGGAGACTGAAGACTTGGTGAATTTGAGGGACGATGGTGTTTCGGCAGACGAGCAAGGCAACAAATTGGCTTTGGCTCTGTTCTCCGGGCCTTCAACATCTACTAACACAAACGGTACTTGGGAAGCTTTCCCTTCGGATGGAGAGCCCGAGATGACCTCGGCATGGCAGAACCCGGCTGCCGAAACTGGTAAAGCAGACTGGGAGTTGGCACTGGTCGAAACCGCG